>WNWU01008357.1:0-13960 GCA_012654045.1 Ptyas mucosa | reverse complement strand
CCCCCCCCCCGGTTGCTTTGTTGCCATTTTACCTCTTAAGGATCTTCCTTTTCCACAAACTCTAGCAAGTTTTCCCAAAAAGTTCTCCAGATTCAATCAGGTCTATAAAAGTCAATTGGTATTTTTTATTCTATTTTATTTTGTTTTTTGGATACTTCTGCCTCTTCCAGCCAGATTTGTTACTTTAAAATGTAGCCAGGTACAATGATCAGATTACTTTCACTTTCAGCTTTCTCCACTGAAAACAAGTGCCATTTCCCCCCCCTTTCTCAGAGCCAAATTACTTTCACTTTAAGAACTCTTTAAAATAGTCCAAAAAGCTTCTAATACTTGCTGTTTAGTGAGAAGTTTGAAATCTTCCTTATTTTTTGTTGTTATTGGTAATGCTGCCGCGCTGTCTTGTTCTGCTTTGAAGCAGAGTTTCCCAGTCGTCCGGAGCTTCAGCGGGGTGGATAGGGAGTCCCACCCTGTTAACTCCCCAGAAGCAGGAAAAGCTTTCTGGGGGTCTCACAGGGGACTCTACCTGCAGCCACCGGCTCTCCTCACAAGCACCTCAAGTCTCGGAGTCTTTTGAGCCGTTTCAATTGCCAAAACGACTCTTTTACGAGCGATCGGGCTGGCAGTCTTCAAAGGACCGTCCGCGACAGCTAACGGCAACAGCGGAAGAATATAGAAAGTCATGACCTGGTTTGGGGATGGCATGCATATTTGTTTTATGATAATAAAGTGGACAAAGTGTTTAACAGTCATCTACTTAGAAATGCTTTGCTGAGAGTCTGGAGAAGGCACCGAACTAATTGGGATTATAAGATTCCGTTTTGGTTGGATCTCGCTGATACCATGTGGAATACAAATATTAAGTCACTCGGGCGTTTCTTATATAAAGAGTTACTTTACTCTGAAGAGGGCAGGTGGCAATTGAAGACTTTGGATATGCTGTTGGAAGAAGGGAAATCGTTGACTTGGTTGCAGTATAATCAATTACAGATGAGATGGAAAGAAGATCAACAAACTGGTTTAATGGAATATGAAGTAGAATTGGTTGAACAGATAAAGCGGACAGGTCCAATGCATATTAAGAGAGTTTATAATGTTCTGTTAGAAAGAGACTCAGAAAATGAGTTAGTTAAAGATTGTATGATTAAATGGGCACAAAATTTCTCTCAACCAGTTATGTTGGAAACATGGGAAAAAATATGGGTTCAGAACGTTAAATTTACTCAGTCACAAAATTTACGAGAAAATTTTTATAAAATGTTTTATAGATGGCATTTAGACCCCAAGAAATTGTCCTGCATGTACCCTAATGTGCAGCCAAAATGTTGGAGATGTGATTGTTTAGATGCTACATATTATCACATCTGGTGGACTTGCAGGAAAGTGAGGGCTTTTTGGATAAAAATCTGGTGGGTTATGCAAAATGTTTTAAAGAAAAAAATACAATTTTCTCCGCAATTTTTTTTATTGGGTATAGTTAAAGACTTTACACTGGGTGAAACTAAATTGATTTTGTATATGGTGACAGAAGCTAGGTTGTTGATTGCCCAACATTGGAAGAGTGATGTTTTACCGACTGTTGACCAATGGACCCAGAAGATGGCTGGATTTGCAGAAATGGCAAAGGTTTCAGCTTTTTTAAAAGACCAGACGCATGAGAAGTATATACAGGAATGGAAATTATGGATTGAGTATGTACAGAATAAGTATCAGACTAGAAAATATTATATCGCTTTTAGCTGAGATGATTATGTTAGTATGTTAGTAAATATAGAAAAAAAGATATGGAAGTTTGAATAACATATATATTGTTTGGGAATATTAATATTGCATATAATGGAAGTCAAGGGGGGGAGGGAAGAGGGAGGAGGGGGAGGGTTAGGGTGGGGACGGGAAGGATTTATATATTGTTTTTATATGTATTTTACAATGTGTGGCTAGGGAGGGGGGGAAAAAGGGGGGAAAATTTGTATTGTTAAAACTTTTTCAATTAAAAAAAAAAGTCACTGCTTCTCTGATAAACCAGCATGGCCAAGCTGACATTGAGCCATTTGCTATTGAAGCCGTCGTAGACCAGGCCATGCAAATTTTAGCTCCTTTGATGACTTCTGCTAAAGGTTTAAAAGACACTCAAGTTGGGCGCAAGGTTGCAAAGGTAATGGAAACTTTGGCAACCATTTTGGATGATGGTTTGTAGGCACCATCAGCCCAACAGACAGTAGCTGCATGTTCCAGCGTACCCTTGATGTCCGCGACGAACTCCGCGCACGCCACGAGTGAGATGCATCTATCCGTGACCACATCGACACCCAGGGTGGTTCCAGAGGCTGCC
This sequence comes from Ptyas mucosa, assembly GCA_012654045.1. Classification (NCBI taxonomy): domain Eukaryota; kingdom Metazoa; phylum Chordata; class Lepidosauria; order Squamata; family Colubridae; genus Ptyas; species Ptyas mucosa. The sequence goes on along the minus strand of WNWU01008357.1, from coordinate 11,631 downwards.
TCGGCTGAAGACAGGAATTTAGGAGCACGTCCGAAGATTCCTAGAGTTAGACGCCAGAAAGGACCCTCGAACCCTTCTGAGCAAGACAGAATAAATTTTGCATTTGCACAACATGAGGTTCTTCCTTCCATTGGGGAGGAACGACTGTTAGAACCTCAGATAGAAGACACTGTGTTATGTGCTTCTATCCCAATGCCTTATTGCCCGTTCCAGGATGGACCTGACTCTGAACATCGATTAATATCTGTATCCATGTTTAGCAATATACAGGTTCTCCCTCCCAATTTTAAATGTTTGTGTGGGTGGAGGGAATTTTAAGGAATGGGTTAAGAATGTTCAAGTCATTTTAATGCGGGAAAATGTTTTATCATTATTGTTGAAACCTCCATCTAGACCATGGTCTCTAGAAACTGACATGTTACATCATAAGGCATTTTGCATTTTATTAATGTCTATTGACCCTGCACTTTACCCCAGTATACCTTGTAACCTGACCATAACTGAAGTTTGGTTAAAACTCCATAAGCTATTTTGTTCCAAAAGCTCCCAAATTACAAACAGTGTTTACAGGGAGTTCTACTCTGCCAGGTTGAAGGCAGGAGTAGATGTAAGCGAACACTTATGCGAGTTAAATAGATTAAGGCAGGAATTGATGCTGAGGGGAGAAACAGTATCAGAACAAACCCTCATCACTGTAATACTCAATTCCTTAGACACAAGCTGAGATGGTTTTGTATCAAGATTGGATAACATTGACTGTGATAGTTTATCCTTAGAGATGTTATCAGGCAAGTTGATTGCGGAGGACAACTTGCGAAAAAGCAGGGCAGCTTTCCATAGAAAGGAGAAGCCTTTAAGAAACCCCGGTAATCCTGATAGAATTTACACTATCGGTGAATGTTTTAACTGTGGCTCTGGGGAACATTATAGAAGGGACTGCCCTCAGAATAGGAATGCTAGGGCGAGTTTAAAAATGCCTTCTGACAATGGAAGAAAAAGGAGGTCATTCCCTCCAGATAGAAAGCTAAAGGAAGATGTTACTAACCACAGAAGGGGTAAAAAGCCAAATAGAGGAAACAGAGGAAACAATCCCAGGTTTAATGGTAGCTCTGTAGGCATAGTGGAGATTGTTAAGTCAGAGCTTACAGAGGAACAGGAGACAGCAACTCTGGTTATTATACAGTGGGGCAAGTAACCATGTTGTGAGTAACCGAAGATTGTTTGCTGATATGAGGAAGCATCAATCCATGATTAAGGTCGCAGACCGTAAACATGTCAAAGTAAGTGGCATTGGTAATATTCATGTTCCTGGGATAGGGGAAATTAAGGACGCGTTGTTTGTGCCAGGAATAGACCATAATCTGCTGAGTTTGATGAGAATTTGTGAGAACCCTAGAATAGAGATTCTGTTCTCAGGAGGAACAGTGGTGATCACAAACGACAAGTGTGTGATTGGGGAGGTCCTGAAGATAGGTGGCTTGCCCTATTATTCCCCCAATACAAATGTTGAAACACTTGGCGCCAGCAATTATGCCATTGTATCTGGTAGCAACGATGAGTCAGAGTCAGAACCAAATGATGACAAACAAGAATTTTATCGGAGGAAGCTTTGTTATAGTAATTGTAAATACAATACAGTTTTTAGTGATTTTAATTTACAGTCTAGTAACAGGGATCCTGAGAATGCTAACACAATCTCTACAGGAGAGCCGTTGCACAATGAGTGCGCTCACCTAATGCATCGTAGGCTAGGTCACGTGAGCTTCCCTGTAGTAAAGAAGGTGACCGAGCATTCAAGAGGGACCAAAATTAATGACTGCAGTATATTCCTAGATTGCGCAATATGTAGGAGTGCCAAGTTGAAGGTGAAGCCCGCACCCAAGAAGTCTCAGCGGTGCTCCGAATACCCGGAGCGGAATACCATCCACATGTGGAATACCGTCCACATGGACTTGGTGGGTCCATTCGCACCTTCAGTCGGTAAGAGGAAATACTTCCTTACCATAGTAGATGACCACAGTCGTTATGGTTTCGTTTTCCCCTTAATGAATAAAGGCGAGATGCTGGCTAAGTTCAAAGAGTTTTGTGACTTAGTACAGAACCAGCATAGAGTCAGGGTCAGGAAGATACTGACTGACCGTGGCACTGAATTTAATTCTAATCAGTTTGCCAGCTGGTTAAGGAATAAGGGCATTGTACATCTATGCACCATGCCTTATTCCACATTTCAAAATGGCGTCCCGGAACGCCAGAACGGCATCTTACAGACTATGATGCGATGCACCCTGGAGGATGCAGAGTTAAGCTTCGCATACTGGGTAGAAGCGTTAGAGTACGCGAACTATACTCTGAACCGCGTATGGTCAAGTGTTGTCAGCAAAACTCCATACGAGGTGCTGTACGGCCATAAGCCCAGCTTGTCACACCTCCACGTTTTTGGGGTGATAGCCAATGTGCATGTGCCAAAGGAGCTGAGAAGAAAGGGGGACCGAGTCTCAGCTAGGCTGAGATTCGTAGGATATGAACAGGGCTCGAAGGCATATAGATTTGCCGACTCTAACGGAAGACTTGTTATTTCAAGGTCTGCCACCTTCCACGAAGGGGCCAACTGGAGCAAGATCCATGCAAACGAGATCTTTGCTCAGAACCCTTCCCGTAGTTGCCGTGTGTACACGGAGGACGTATCAGCAGACCTACCTGAGGCTAGGGATACGTCTGGTTCTGGGGAGCGTGTCTCCCAAGTGCCTGTGGAAGGGACATCGAAGCGCAAGATGGGGGTGGCCAGAAAGGATAGGCGCCCAGCATCTGAGTCGTGCAGTGAGGGTGGTGAGGAAGATGACTCCTCGGATGACTCCGATGGTAGTCACACCCCCAGATGCAGGCTGGTTAGGGTTACTAGGGGCAACCGACCTCGCAGGTTTGACGATTTTGTCACCTCGGTCAGCCAGGTCCCAGCCACACCTCAAAGGTACAAGAATGTGCTGGCTTTACCTGACTGTGAAAAGCAAAAGTGGCTTGCCGCAATGAATACTGAGATCAACAGCTTAAAGGGTTTAGATGTATTCATTCCAACTAAATTACCCCAAGACAGGAGGGTGATGGGCACCAGGTGGCTTTTCAGAAAAAAGCCCATCGAAGATGGAGGTTATGTGTACAAGGCTAGGTTAGTAGCGCAGGGATTCTTGCAGAGATTCCCTGACGACTACGAGGACACCTTTTCGCCAACTGTACGTCCTGAGAGCGTAAGAACAGCTCTCACTATCGCTGCCATGTGAGGCGAACATGTCCATCAGTTCGATATTCAGACGGCGTACCTCCACGCCCAGTTAGACAAGGAAATCTACGCGAAGATTCCTCAGGGAGTAAGTCATAGGGAAAATGACGTGTGGTTGTTGAACAAGAGCCTTTAGGCTTGAAACAATCAGGTAAGCGCTGGTATGAGTGCCTCACGAAAAGCCTGAGTGAAATGGGCTTTTCACCATTGTCGGCTGACGAGTGCGTCTTTGTTAAGGACGATTCGGGCACCAAGGAAGTAGTACTGTTGCACGTTGACAACATATTGTATATTAGCACGTCAGAGAACAAGTACAAGAAGTTCTCTGAGGACCTCAGTAAAAGTTTTGCTTTGAAGCATTTAGGTCGCGTTAATAGGTTTTTGGGGGTGCAGTTCGTTAGAATCGAGAAGGGGTTCCGGCTCTCTCAGGTAGACAAGATTCGCGAACTGCTAGAGGAATGTAGCATGGTAGATGCAAAGCCATGCAATACCCCTATGACGACAGACTTCCTTAAGAATATGTATGCCGAGAGCGCGGTATTTGATAACAAGACCCTTTACAAGTCCGTGATTGGGTCACTCCTGTACATCACAAATTGGACTAGGCCGGACATTAGTCTAAGCATGAATGTACTATCTAGGCACTCAGAACATCCAACTCAGTATCACTGGAGCGGAATTAAGTGACTCCTAAGATATCTGAAAGGTACTTTGAGTTATTCGTTGATTTTGGAACCAGGAAAGACTAGAGAGCTTGAATTAAGTTGTTTTTCGGATGCCGATTGGGCAGGGGATGTGAAGTCTAGAAAGAGTACCTCGGGGCATATTGTGTATTTGAACCATAGCCCCATATACTGGTACGCAGGCAAGCAGAAGCTAGTAGCGACTTCCACGGCGGAAGCCGAGTACGTAAGCTTATCTAAAGCTTCCAACAATCTTGTATGGTTTAATGATCTGTTGGTAAGCGTATGGAGGCAGCCCATGCATCCTATAAAGATATATGAGGACAACATGGCTGCCATTAATATATCAGAGGCCGATGCTGTTGGGAAGAGATCGCGCCATATCAATATAAGGAATAAACACGTAAGGCAACTAATCAAAACAGGTTTCATCAAGACAGTGTACTGTGAAACCAAAGAACAAGTAGCAGGTATGTTTACAAAACCACTGCCCCGTGACCAACATTACTATCTCCTAGACATGATTCCAGTGACTATGTGAATGTACTTACCATTGTAGTTTTACGTGTACTCAATGATGAATGTATATTTTGTAACAAATCAAATAGTCGCAGAGAAGGGGATTGTCACGAGTATTTTCAGGGTTGCTGCGGCTACATGATTAGCCACAAAAGAGATATGGCCTAAATCAACCCATCTGCTGTAAGCAATTACCTGCAAGCCTTCCCTGCCCTAGATAATTGCAGGTTTGCTCACAATATAAGCAAGCATCTTTCGGCTTGCTACTTGGGCCTCGACAACCAGTTGGGCCTGATCCAGCTAGTGTTCACTGCTGGAAGAAGATTGCAGAGCCCAGCACGATGCTGTAGAAGGGAGGAGATGCAGATAAGGACTCCAGACGCCGGCTGCTGAGATACTCTCACAGATGCTTGTGTTTTTGCTGTTTTTAAGCACACAAGCCAACGGTTAGGTTGTGCTGGAAATTCTTCTCCACACAGACCCTCAAGCCATGTTGGTGCTTGAACTGCTTTTATTCTCAGGTGACTTTTTTATTGTGAAGTCTTCACTGCTGCCCTTTGTTTGCCTTGATGACGTGTCAACGCCAAAGACGTCCACCTTTGTATTACCCTTTGTTTCTTGTGAACTGTTTTTGGTATTGTGGAGAGGAATCTAGGGAGATAGCCTGGCTTCACATACCCAGATAAGACTTTGCTTTTAATGTGGTTTTTAAAGGCACAGTGTCTTTTTAAGTATTTTAAATTAAATTATATATTTATTCAAGGCTCCTTTGTTGGCTTTATTTCAATCCCAGTGCTTTTGCCCATGAGCTGGTTCGCGGTCCGGGGTACCCCTCAACCCCACACCCCACAAATTGGTAGCAGAGGATGGTTTAACGAATGCACGCTCACGTAGTATCGCGCTGGATTGAAAAGCCTGACATTGACATAGGAAAGGTGTAGATGTTGACTAGGTCAGCAGCAGCAGCAGCAGCCATTAGTATGGAGTCGCAGGATGGACTGTTTGGGGCTCAGGCCACTAATATCATGGCTGAAAACCCCCAAACCAGCTTAGAGCAGAAAGGAGCTGTAAGTCCAGAGGCACAGACCAGAAGAATGACACTTCAGGTTCCAGAACATCAAAAGGTAGATGATGATTTCAGAAGGGCAATCCTTAGGTATCTAGGTTTGCCTGCAGATGGCCAAGACCCGGTTGCTGATTTTTGTACATCAGCTAATTCAACCATGGTAACTGCAATTAAGACCCCTACCTCAGACCATAAGTGGGGAATTAGGGATAACAGACTGCCTGATTCAAAAGTCACTGCTTCTCTATATTCAACAAATCAGTCTTAGTTTTCCCAAACCAATCACTTAATTGTATCAATGCAGTTGCTTCATAATATAGTCGAAGGTTTGGGAGTTTAAGACCACCTCTCTCACGAGTATCTTGCGTTATTTTCAGTTTAACTCTTGGTTTTTTATCATTCCAAATAAATTTGTTCAGTCCTTTTTGCCATTCTAGCAATGGTTTATCTGATTTAAGCACCGGTATCATTTGAAATAAAAAGATCAGTCTAGGTAAAACATTCATCTTTACTGCTGATATTCTTCCAAGCAGTGATAACTGCAGTTTCTTCCAGTTTTGCATATCTTTTTGTATCTTTTGCCACAGAACCTCATAGTTATTTTGAAACAGTTTAGCATTGGAGTCTGTGATTTGTACTCCTAAATATTTGACCTTTGAAACAATCTCGAAACCTGCCGTTCTTTCCAATTCCTTTTTTTTGCTCTCTGTCAAATTTTTGACAATCATTTTAGTTTTCTTCTGATTCAACCTAAAACCAGATACCATGCCATAATCTTCTATGATATTTTTCATCTGGATTATTGAATTCATAGGTTGTGATAGGGTAACAACCAGGTCATCTGCAAATGCCTTAGTTCTGTAGTCCTCTTGCCTTATAACTATTCCAGTCAAGGAATTCGAATCCCGTATTGCGTTGAGTAAGACTTCTAAAGTTAAAATAAATAATAACGGGGATAATGGACAACCTTGTCTGGTGCCTTTTTGTATGTTGAAATTCGGTGTTAAACATCCATTAATAATAAGTTGTGCATATTGTTCTTGATAGATTGCACCAATCGCTTGTATAAACCTCTCCCCCAAATCCATTTTTTCCAGAGTCTTAATTATAAAGTTCCAGTTCACTCGATCAAAGGCTTTTTCCGCATCCAAAAAAACCAGCACTGCAGAGATCTGTTTATTCTTATCTAGATAGTCCATTAAATCTATAACTTGCCTAACATTCTCCTTCATATATCTGCCTTCAATAAATCCTGCTTGATCATGATGAATTATCTTTTGAATAACTGGCATCAATCTGTTGGCTAATACTTTTGCAAAGATTTTATAGTCTGTGTTTAATAAAGATATTGGTCTATAATTTTCTGGTTTCTTAGGACCTGATTCTTCTTTCGGAATCAATGAAACAAAAGCTGTTTTCCATGAGGAAGGTATCTTACTTCCTAGTTGTATGTTACAAAATAAATCTTTAAGATGCTGAATCATTTCTTCCTGTAAAGTTTTATAATAAATTGCAGTTAAGCCATCCGTCCTGGAGCTTTAGCTGTTTTTAATTGTTTTATAGCAAAACTGATCTCTTCCACTGTTATCAATTGTTCCAAGCTTTTCTTTTGAGTCGTTGAAATTTTAAAAATTCTCTTGTTTTCTAAATATTCATCTATGGTAATATTCTGTATATCATCTTTAGCATATAACTTAGTATAATATTCCAAAAAGGCTTTTTTAATTAAATCTTGTTGATAAACTTCTTTATCAGCATATTCAGTACTATCAATAATTCGTGTCGATGCTTGTTTCCTCAAAGTATACACCAACCACCTGCCTGGTTTGTTAGCATTGGAAAAGGTATTATGCTTTGCAAATTGTAAGTTAGTTGCCGTTTGGTCTGCTATAAGCATTTGAAATTGATCCTTCAAAAGTTTTATAGCCATTTGTAATTTTCCGTCTGTTGGTTTTTGTATCAATTGTTGTTCTTTCTTTTTTATCTCAGATTCCAATTGTAGTCTTTTCTTCTGCTGATTCTGCCTGTGTTTAGAATTCATTTGAATTAGTACTCCCCGCATATATGCTTTACCTGCATCCCAAACTGTTTCAATAGGGGTACCTTTGTTCAAGTTAAATTTAAAAAACTCCTTTAAATGCTTTTTAAGTTCAACTATATTTTTTTCATATCTAAATAGATTCTCATTTACTCTCCAGGATCTTCTTTCTCTTTTGCCCATCTCGATTTCCATCCAGACCGGACTGTGGTCAGTCAAAGTCCTAGGAAATATCTTTATTTTCTTTACTTTAGAAAGTAAATTAGAAGTTAAGAGAAAAAAGTCTATTCTGGAAAAGGATTTGTGCCTGTCTGAGTAAAAAGTAAAGTCCAATTCATTTGGGTTTCGAATTCTCCAAATATCTTTCAGTTCCAAATCCTCTTTCAGTTCAAAAAAAGCTTGTGGTAATTTATTCCCTATTTTAGCCGTGGTTTTTTTATCCAATCTAGGTTGGATTACTCCATTCCAGTCGCCCATTATTATAATGTTTGAATAGTCCCAATCCAGAATTTTTAAATGAAGTAACTTGTAAAAGTTTTCCTGCTGTTGATTTGGGGCATATATTCCGACCAGCAAAATTGGTCCACCATCTGTAATAACTTCAATTGCAATATATCTTCCATCCTTATCTGCTTCTATAATTTTAGCTACAAGTCTCTTATTTATATATATCACCACTCCATTCTTCTTTTCCAGATTTGAGGCAGCAAATTGCGTTCCCAATTTTGAATTTATCAAGTATTTCTGATCTTGCAATTTTACATGAGTCTCCTGTAAACAGATAACATCATTATGAAATTGTTTCAAATAGTGAAATATCTTCCTTCTTTTTTGCGGAGAATTCAATCCGTTAACATTCCAAGACAAAAATTGAAGTGCCATTTGACCCTGTCTGAAGTTTTGAGAGCAATTGTTGAAGATTCTCTCCTACGGTAGCAATCTTCGGTTTAGCTCCTCCCATGACTTCAGCTTGCTGCTTATCTTTAGGTCTTTTCTCACGCTGTGGCTTTATATATTCTTGCTGCTGTTGCTTCATTTGTTTAGACATTGCTCTGGTTATGTGTTGCTCTTCCACTTTGGATGTTGTTACTTCCAAAGCCATCGCCTCCTCTGTAATGGTTTTAGACATTTCTTCCAAAGGAGAAGCTTCGAATGGCGCAAAAGGGTCAACCACAACACCACCTACTGCTCCCATTAATTCTCTTGCCTCCCTTTGCGACTGCCTTATTTATGCTTCTGTTTCTTGATCAATCTCAGCTTGTAATTGAGCTTCCTTATCTATTGGTGAAGATGTGCGTGGAGGAGGAGAGCCCGCTTTCAAAACGTTGTAATAAAATTCTTCTGCTTTTTCAATAGTGTTAAGGCGGTATCTCACTCCTCGCAGCCTGAGTATTACACCTATTGGCGCATCCCACCTGAATTGTATGTTCTGTCTTTTCAATTCTGCCACCAAAAATCCAAAATCCTTTCTATCTCTTAACATTTTGGGTGGTAATTCTTTAAAAACTCCAATCTCACTTCCATCAACTTGAACTGTTGTAACAAAAGAATTTTGCAAGATTTCATTTCTCATTCTTCTGTCTGTAAAATATATAACCACATCTCTAGGCAGTTGTCTTTGTACCGCCACACGAGAATTAACTCTGTAGACCTTGTCCATCTTACACAAGACCAGATCTGGTTCCACTTTCAACATAACTGCCAAAGCCTCTGCACAAATTTTCCTAAGATCTTCCCTGGTGTTCTCTTTTACACCTCTCAGTCTGATAGCATATTCCATTGATCGAAATTGCATCATAGTAATCTCATTTTGCATTTTTTGTGTAACTTCTTCAATTTCTATAATTTTTGAGTCAGAAGCTCTAAATTTGGTCTCCATCTCTGAGGCAAGATTCTCCACTTTTTTATCAATCTGCAACACTACCTCAGACAGACCTTTAACCACTGTTTGAATATCTTGTTTAACTGCATCATATTTCTCTTGAACCATTCCTTTGACCTCCTTCTCTGATCTTTGAATTTCTTTAATAATAAGATCATATTGGCTTTCTTCCTTTGTCTGAGATTGCAACTGCGCTGTTTGAGGCTGTTTCTGTTTATGTGTGGGGGAGCCCCCCCCCCCGGTTGCTTTGTTGCCATTTTACCTCTTAAGGATCTTCCTTTTCCACAAACTCTAGCAAGTTTTCCCAAAAAGTTCTCCAGATTCAATCAGGTCTATAAAAGTCAATTGGTATTTTTTATTCTATTTTATTTTGTTTTTTGGATACTTCTGCCTCTTCCAGCCAGATTTGTTACTTTAAAATGTAGCCAGGTACAATGATCAGATTACTTTCACTTTCAGCTTTCTCCACTGAAAACAAGTGCCATTTCCCCCCCCTTTCTCAGAGCCAAATTACTTTCACTTTAAGAACTCTTTAAAATAGTCCAAAAAGCTTCTAATACTTGCTGTTTAGTGAGAAGTTTGAAATCTTCCTTATTTTTTGTTGTTATTGGTAATGCTGCCGCGCTGTCTTGTTCTGCTTTGAAGCAGAGTTTCCCAGTCGTCCGGAGCTTCAGCGGGGTGGATAGGGAGTCCCACCCTGTTAACTCCCCAGAAGCAGGAAAAGCTTTCTGGGGGTCTCACAGGGGACTCTACCTGCAGCCACCGGCTCTCCTCACAAGCACCTCAAGTCTCGGAGTCTTTTGAGCCGTTTCAATTGCCAAAACGACTCTTTTACGAGCGATCGGGCTGGCAGTCTTCAAAGGACCGTCCGCGACAGCTAACGGCAACAGCGGAAGAATATAGAAAGTCATGACCTGGTTTGGGGATGGCATGCATATTTGTTTTATGATAATAAAGTGGACAAAGTGTTTAACAGTCATCTACTTAGAAATGCTTTGCTGAGAGTCTGGAGAAGGCACCGAACTAATTGGGATTATAAGATTCCGTTTTGGTTGGATCTCGCTGATACCATGTGGAATACAAATATTAAGTCACTCGGGCGTTTCTTATATAAAGAGTTACTTTACTCTGAAGAGGGCAGGTGGCAATTGAAGACTTTGGATATGCTGTTGGAAGAAGGGAAATCGTTGACTTGGTTGCAGTATAATCAATTACAGATGAGATGGAAAGAAGATCAACAAACTGGTTTAATGGAATATGAAGTAGAATTGGTTGAACAGATAAAGCGGACAGGTCCAATGCATATTAAGAGAGTTTATAATGTTCTGTTAGAAAGAGACTCAGAAAATGAGTTAGTTAAAGATTGTATGATTAAATGGGCACAAAATTTCTCTCAACCAGTTATGTTGGAAACATGGGAAAAAATATGGGTTCAGAACGTTAAATTTACTCAGTCACAAAATTTACGAGAAAATTTTTATAAAATGTTTTATAGATGGCATTTAGACCCCAAGAAATTGTCCTGCATGTACCCTAATGTGCAGCCAAAATGTTGGAGATGTGATTGTTTAGATGCTACATATTATCACATCTGGTGGACTTGCAGGAAAGTGAGGGCTTTTTGGATAAAAATCTGGTGGGTTATGCAAAATGTTTTAAAGAAAAAAATACAATTTTCTCCGCAATTTTTTTTATTGGGTATAGTTAAAGACTTTACACTGGGTGAAACTAAATTGATTTTGTATATGGTGACAGAAGCTAGGTTGTTGATTGCCCAACATTGGAAGAGTGATGTTTTACCGACTGTTGACCAATGGACCCAGAAGATGGCTGGATTTGCAGAAATGGCAAAGGTTTCAGCTTTTTTAAAAGACCAGACGCATGAGAAGTATATACAGGAATGGAAATTATGGATTGAGTATGTACAGAATAAGTATCAGACTAGAAAATATTATATCGCTTTTAGCTGAGATGATTATGTTAGTATGTTAGTAAATATAGAAAAAAAGATATGGAAGTTTGAATAACATATATATTGTTTGGGAATATTAATATTGCATATAATGGAAGTCAAGGGGGGGAGGGAAGAGGGAGGAGGGGGAGGGTTAGGGTGGGGACGGGAAGGATTTATATATTGTTTTTATATGTATTTTACAATGTGTGGCTAGG
>WNWU01008356.1:0-30498 GCA_012654045.1 Ptyas mucosa | reverse complement strand
ATTTTATTAAGGACTGTAATAAATTTGGACTTAATTGTAATTGTAGAAGTTTTATTGAATATAGTAAATTGGAGTTTTCTGTTTGAAGGTAATAAATATAAGGCAAAAGGACTATGGGCCTAGGGCAATTGCAGCTGATCTGGTGGTTTCCCTAATACGTCTGATGAACTTATTAATCTAATTTTTGGCTGGATTTGATGGATATTATTTGAAATACAATTACAAAGTCACTCGGGGGGGGTTATATTAAGAAGCAATTTTTATTTAGGTGGGTAGACGCAAATGAAGACATTCTACATGCTGTTGGAAGATGTGAACATAAGAAGATTAACAACTGGTTTAATCTAGTATGAAGAATTTAAATGTTTCATATAGCTATTAAATGATGTTTTTAGTTGATTTGTTAATATGTACTGATAAATTAATAAGAGGTTTGATTATTATTTTTTAGTTAGAAAATGTTTTTTTTAAAGTGTTTTAACTATAATTGGACCTTAATGGTTTAAAAGTGGAGGACGGAAGAGTTTATATAATATTTTATTTTAAATTTGGGGTTTTTGAATTTATTTTTATTTTATTTTTATTTGATTTATATGCCGCCCTTCTCCGGAGACTCAGGGCGGCTTACAGTGCGTTAAGCAATAGAATGAGGTTTTTTAATTTTCAATGAAAGAAGTTATAAAATATCTTGTTAAATTGTATAGATCTAATAATCTGCTAAGTGTGTATTAGTTAAATTGAGTAACGATAGGTTTGATTAGGTAATATTTAACTGTTTTATTAACTGCTGCAACTATAAATGGATACTAATTCTGTTAAATTAGATGGAATAAGAAGAAAGAAGACTTGCTTTCCTTTTATCTATTTGTTTAATGATTATGATAAGTGAGAGATGGAGTTGAATTTAGGGGATTTAAGCTGTATTTTATATTTTGTATTTGCTCTGGGAAGTCGGGGGGTGGTTGGGGAGGGGGGGGAAATGTATGTAAAACTTTTAAAACTTTTTCAATAAAAAAAAAGAAAAAGCAAAAGAAAGACATTTTTATTTTGAAAAAAACCTGACCTTGACATTTTGACTAGAAGATAAATAGAACAGTTGTGGAGAGTGGATTGAAGATTAGACTTCAAGCATGCTTTGGAAATTTTCTTTTCTTTCTTGGCTTTGTGGATTGTGCTTTTTATTTTTGGGGGGACTGATTAGCTTTGCTTTGAGAACCAAAAAAATAACTTTTAGGTTTGTCTTTTCATTTTTCTATTTTTGGTTAGAGATTTTGTATAGAATTTAATGAAATTGGTTTTTTAAGTATTGTCTTCCCATGGATTAAGACTTGAAGAGTCAGAAGAATTCTTTTTTTTTATTTTTCCTTTTTTTAACCTTTTCATCCCTTTCTTTTTTGTTAAACTGATTTTTTCATGGATTTTTATTTTTGATTTTTATTTTAAAACTTCACTTACTTTTTTTGAGACAGTTGGACTATAAATTCTTTTTTTCTCCCCCCTTCTAGCTTGCTATTTTCTTTTTTCTTTTTTTATATTTTTGAAGGGTAAGGGAGGGTTTGAGACTTTTCTTATTTTATTTTATGCTATTTTACTTTATTATTACTAATTCAATCATCAGTTGAATTAGATATTTGAATCATAATCAAACCACAAGTGGATTATAATTATTTGGAAAAGTGAAAATGAAGAAATTTACACAGCCAGCACCAAGTCCCTCAGCAGCAGAAACGCAGAAAACATCAGAGATGATGGAATTATGAAATTTGATGTAATCACTTCATGATGATACAAAACAGGAATTAAAAGAAATGAAAGAAATGATGGGGAAGAATGAGGAAAGAATCCAGAAAGTAGAAGTAAAAGCAGAAAGGACAGAGAAAAAAGTTGAGAAATTAGAAGAAAAATTGGTTTTAACAGACAAATCACAAGAAAGAACAATTATCTTGTTGGAAATGGAACATTCTGAATTTTATTTAAGATTCCAAAACAAGAAGAAAAAGGTGAAAATCTACCAGAGGTAATTGCAGAGATTTTGGCTGAAGTCCTGGAACAACCCAAGGAAAAGATTTTAAATGAGATTGACGAAACGTTCAGAATATATACTAGATATGCAATAAGGAATAAACTACCAAGAGAAGTACATGTAAGATTCACAAAGAGGGCAATGAAAACAGAGATATTACAAGCAGTAATGATTACAAGCACTGAAACATAAGGATAAAGAACTTGTGGTTCTACAACAAATACCTAGAAGAGTTAGAGATTTGAGGAGAGAATACCAATTTTTAACAAAATTTCTAATATCCAAAAGAGTGAGTTTTAGATGGTTAATACCCGAAGGGATTATGGTGACATGGCAAGAACAAAGACACAGACTTGACTCGATTAAGAAAGCAAAATTATTCTATCAATAATTTTGTGGACCATTGGATGGAGACTTGGGAGCTGTAGGTGCTACAAAAGAGAAAGATGAAGAAAAAGATAAAGATGAAGAAGCTAAAGAGGAAAGGGCCCTCAGAGAAGGGGCAAGATCCAAGGACCCATTGGAACAAAGAGAGACTAGGGCAGTGATGGCTAACCTTTTTGCCATCACGTGTCAAAAGCGGGGGTAGTGGGGGGGGAATTGCGCGTGTGCGTGCCCACATCCATAATTTAATGCGCTCCGTCTCCCCATGCATGCATGCATGACCCCCACCCCGTTCTCCCCGGCTTTTGGCATGAGATGATATGGTGGGCCCGGTGGGCCCATTTTTTGCCCTCTCCAGGCTCCAGAGCCTTTCTAGGAGCCTGGGGAAGGTGAAATTAGCTTCTCTCCCCCTGCTGGAGGCCTTCCGGATGCCTGGAAACAGCCTGCTTCCCGACTTCCAGGAGGCCCGGAAGGCCCAAAAATCTGCTGGCCAGCACACACATGCATGCTGGACTGAGGTAGGACAATACTCGCGTGCCCACAGATATGGCTCCAGGTGCCACCTGTGGCACCCGTGCCATAGGTTCGCCATCATGGGACTAGGGCGATGAAATTAAAAACTAGCAACAAGTAAATATGGAGGAGGAAGTAAAAGCAATATCCCTAAACGTAAATGGACTGAATGCGATGATAAAAAGAAATAGAATACTGACTAAATTAAACAGCTTGAAGATGGACTACAAGAAGTGTCTACAAGAAGTGCATATTAGAAAACAACATTTAAAATTATTACAATACCCAAAATTAGGAGTTTTATTTACATCATTGATACAACAAAGTAAAAGAGGTGTGGTATTGTATATTAAAGAAAAATTAGAACCTAAATTAATTTTTGAAGATGAGGAAGGCAGGATCTTGATGGTGGAAATAAAAATGAACTTCAAACAAATACTTTTGATAGCATTATACGCACCAAATGAAAAACAGGAAGAATTCTATCGGCAATTACACAGGAAAATTGTAGAACTGGACTATGAAAATGTAGGTATAATGGGTGATTTCAATGCTGTAACAGATGCAGATTTAGATTACAAAACAGTGAAGACAAATAAAAAATCTAGAGGAACACTGCCAAAAGCCTTTTTTACAATGATAGAAGAACTAAGTGTTCAAGATGTCTGGAGACAAAAACACTTGAAAGAGAGTCAATATACTTTTTATTCAAACAGACATTTATCATGGTCGAGGATAGATATGCTATGGATGTCAATTGGACTGATAGAAGCGGTGCAAGAAGTAAATATTGGCTCAAATATCTGGGCAGATCATAGCCCAATGACAATAATATGGAAAGGGCAAAAGAAAAAGACAAGATGGACTTTGAATACAACAATATTAAATGAAAAAGAATTTCAGAAATTTGTGGAAAAAGAATTGGAAATCTTCTTTAAAATAAACAAAAAGGAGGATACATCACTTCAAAATGTATGGGATACAATGAAAGCATATATTAGAGGTCTGGCAATGACATATTTGGGAAAAAGGAACAAAAAGAAATGGCAGAAACAAGCAAGATTGGAAGAAGAGTATAAAACCCTGGAAAAAGAATTCCAGAAAGATGTTCAAAATAAAAAAAATAAGAAATTGATGGAATTAAAGAAGCATGAAATAACTCTAAATGAACAAGAATTACTAGCAAACTAATTGAGAGCATTGAAACAGAATTTCTTTGAAAATGCAAATAAACCAGGAAGATGGCTAGCATACAAATTAAGAAAAGAGAAGGAGAAAAAAATTATAAAATATTTACAAGATGGAGAAGGGAAATTACAATATAGAACTGAAGAAAAAAAGAAAGTAATTCAAGAATATTATGAAAAACTCTACTCTCAAGAGATGATCTCAGAGGAGGAGTTACAAAGCTACCTGGAAAAATCAGACTTCATTAAAGTATCAGAACAATATAAAGGAATGCTAGAAGAAAGAATAACAATGATGGAACTAACAGAAGCAATAAAAAGAAAAAAGTGGAAAAACACCAGGACCAGATGGTTTATCACTTGAACTATACAAAACACTACAAGAAGCAATTAGTAATATAATGTTGGACTTATTTAATGACCATTGAAGGCTAAAATGCCAGATTCATGGAAAGAGGCATACGTGACACTCATGCCTAAAGAAGATACAGATTTACAATTGATTAAAAACTATAGACCGATTTAATTATTAAATGTAGATTATAAGATTTTTGCCTCAATAATAGCAAATAGGTTGAAAAAACTGCTAAATATATCCATATGGATCAAAACGGATTCTTATCAAAAAGACAAATTAGAGACAATATGAGGATGATTTTGAACACTTTGGAATATTATGAGACTCACCCAGAAAAACAAATGGCGCTGATGTTTTTAGATGCACAGAAAGCTTTTGATAATGTGAACTGGCAGTTTATGATAAAACAATTACAGAAAATGGATTTTGGGGAGAGATTTATAAATACTATAAAAACAATATATGACAGACAATTTGCCAAGATAATGATGAATGGAGAAATGACAGAAAAGATTAATATAATGAAAGGTATTAGACAAGGATGTCCGCTATCACCATTGCTGTTTATCCTGACTCTAGAAGTTTTAAATAGGAGCCTGGTTTAGCTCAGCAGACTAAAAGCATAGTGATTTAAACCAGCTGTCTGCAATTACTGTAAGTTCGAATCTCACCAGGCTCAAGGTTGACTCAGCCTTCCATCCTTTCTAAGGTAGGTTAAATGAGGACCCAGTTTGTGGGGGCAATAAGCTGACTTTGTATAAATATACAAAAGTATGAAGGCTATTGCTTAACGCATTGTAAGCCGCCCTGAGTCTCCGGAGAAGGGCGGCATATAAATCAAATTTTAAAAAAAATAGAAATATTAGACGAAATGACGAGATAAAAGGGATGAAAATTAAAAAAGAGGCGTACAAATTGCAAGTGTTTGCAGATGATTTGGTATTTATTATAGAGGAACCGCAAACAACAGGCCCTATGTTACTAGAACAGATAGAAGAATATGGAAAAGTTTCTGGCTTGAAAATAAATAAAGATAAAACAAAAATTTTGGTGAAAAATACAAGAGAAAAACAAAATAGAGAGATAAAAGAAAATTTAGACATACAAGTGGTGAAAAAAGTTAAATACCTGGGAGTATATTTAACGTCAAGATGTGCAACAATAAAAGAAGAAAACTATTACAAATTAAAACAACAAATCAAAAAAGACTTGGAAAAATGGAAGAATCTTCAACTATCACTTATGGGACGGATTGCATTGATAAAGATGAACATATTACTAAGATTGTTATTTCTATTCCAAACTGTGCCAATAAAAATTGAAAAGACATACTTTCAATATCTTAATAAGATAATGATGAGATTTATATGGCAAGGGAAAAAAGCAAGAATAAGTATGAAAATGCTGCAAGACACGAGACTACGAGGGGGATTTGTTTTACCAAATTGGGAATTATATTATCAAGCAGCAACATTGACATGGTTGAAGGAATGGACTGAATTAAGAAATACAAGTTTGTTAACATTGGAAGGGCATGATTTACAATTGGGTTGGCATGCTTTTTTGTGGTATGGTAGAAATAAGATACATACATACTTTCATACATATTATATAAGAAATACATTGTTACTGGTATGGGAGGTTAGAGATAAATACTATGTGAAAATACCAATATGGTTATCAACAATGGAAGCTTTAATACACCCAAATGTTTTTAATTTTGGAAATATTGTTAGATATAAGGATTTATTAATGGATAAGGGGGGATTGAAGGAGAAATGAGAACTGGAAGAACGGGATTGAGACAGATTGGTATATGTATATGCAGATAAGAACAAGATATGAAAAAGATGCTAAATTATATGGTTTTTATTTGGAAAAGACTGAGTTGGATAGGATACTCACAGGAACATTGCTGTACATTGAATTGGAGAAGGAGCAAGTAAAAGAAACAATTATAGCTTGGGGAAGAAATTTTGGATATTCAATTGATCTTGAAAAATGGCAACAATTATGGGAAAGGAACTATAAATTAATGATGTCCACTACATATAAGGAAAATCAATACAAAATGTTTTATAGATGGCATATGCCACCGGAGAAGTTAGCAAAAATGTTTAAAGATAAATCAGCTAAATGTTGGAAATGTCACCAACTACCAGGACCTTATTACCATATGTGGTGGACATGCCCTGAAGCAAAAAACTATTGGAATAAAATTAAAACCTGGTTGGAAGAAATGATACAGTTACGTATTGAACTTAAACCAGAGTTGTTCCTATTGGGTATCCTGCCTGAAAAAATTAGTAAGGAAAATATCTACTTGATTATACATGTAATAACAGCAGCAAGAATTGTTTATGCTCAAAATTGGAAAGCAGAGAAAATACCTTTGGAAGATGAAGTAATAAAAAAAATTTAGACTGTGCAGAAATGAATAGATTAACTTTGATGATTAAGGATAGGGAAGAGTTAGAATATTTTAAGATATGGAATTATTTTTATCGTTGGTTGGAAAAGAGATATAAATGATTAATTTCATAATTATGTATAAAAACTTGATGACTAGAATATGGTTTTAGTAATGAATTGTTATAATGGTTTGGATGAAGATCAAGATAGAAGAAACTTTTGGAAGAAGAAGAAAAAGAACTGAGGAAGATAACATCGAGATGTCACAGGGAAGGGATGACTGATGTATTAAATGCTTGTTTGTCTTAAAAAATAAATATATATATATAAAAAAAAGAGTGGAGAAATCATGCTTTTCACTGCTCTTACTGCCATGAGCTAGGCATTAATAGCAGCTCTAAGTCATGTCCGGTCAGAGTCATCCTTCATTTTCCTCCAGCAGCACTCTAGGTGTCTCTTAACCCTTTTCAAAACCCACAACTCCTCTGTGAACCACAGGGAGGGTGGGGAGCAATGGGTCAAGAGAGGCCACACAGGTGCTATCCTGTCCAAGACCTTGGACACCCTTAGATTTCAGGTCATTACCAAGGTTTTGGCTGTGCAGCAAAACCTCCAGGATATACCCCAGTTCCCTCAGGAACCCATTAGGGTCCATCAGTCACCAGGGGTGGACCAACCAAATGGGTACGTGCTCCCTCTGGAGGACGGTGGCATAAGAGAGTCTCGGAGCCACCAGGGCATGATCTGACCATGACAAGGGAGATAATGTTTCACCTCCCACCAGCTCATGTTGCCATTGCTCCAACAAAAAGATCATGTCGTGTGTGACCACCCTCCCAAGTCAGACCCATGATGATCTGAGATTGGCCCATGACTGCCATGGCAGTCGTGAACTGGGCTGCTTCTGAGGCCAAATCCAGGGATGGCAAGTTGACGTCCCCCAGAACCATAAGTCTGGGAAACTTCACTGCTAGCCCTGAGACAGCCTCCAGCAGCTCAGGTAGGGATGTTGCCACACAGCAGGGAGGCTGGTACACTAGCAATAATCCCAACTAATCTCGTGAGCCCAGCTTCAGAAACAGGCTAGACACATCTCCGAGATGGGAATCCCCCCTTCCAGAGTCAGCCAGATCTCGGTGATGCATGCCAGGTTGGCTCGTTTCTCCTCAATGAGATTGTCAGTGTTCCAGAAGAACCTAACTCCAATTAAAAACTCCGAGACAAGCATTTTCTCAAAGTTCCCATTTATTAGAGTAGGTATACTGGCACATCTGGGAAAACCCGAATCTGAGAGTTCCAGGTTTTTCCTCAGTAAATCAAAAAACCAAATCCAGCCCCTGCACCCATCAGTCCATCACATGGTCCAATCACCATCCGTCCCAACTTGAGCCACCACTTCAACCACTCCTCCTCCAGCTGCAGAAATAACATGACCTTGACCGAAAAGAAGAATGCTATTATGTCTAACTACATTCCCTCAACTAAATCCCCCCTCCTAATTTCCCAAGCACAAGAAGGTGGCAGTGTGGAAGCTTCTGGCGTTAATATGGCTTCCAAAGCTGACAGAGATCTTAAATGAGGGGAGCCTTGTTGTTTTTTTGTAAAAATTTTATTTTTTAAATACAAAGATAAAACATTTCATCTTTCCTTATGCAGTGTGTCATCTGGGTACAAACATCTCTGAGCTACATCATTCCTCATTTATTACATCTTTCACATTCACATTCACGTTAACATTAATATTATATTAAACATTTAAATATTGTAAAACTCTCCATTTTCTTCTTAGTATCTTTTAGACCTCTGTTTTTAGCTGCGATGGCCTCCTGCAACCCTCTGCCAGTGAAAATGGAGCTCGGGAGGGCCGCCCGCAGCCCTCGCAAGCTCCATTTTCACTGTCAGAGGCACTGCGGGGCAGTCCTTCGCTGTTTACAGGGCGGCCCCACAGGCCGGATCTATGCACCTCGCGGGCTGAATCCGGACCTTGAGTTTGACAACCCCTGGTCTAGGCAGTAAAGATTTAAAAATCTTTCAGTGATAGTTGTAACTTTTTAAAATGATCACTCAGTTTTCTCAGGAACATTCAATATATACAAAAATTGTATTCAATTCATTCATGATTAGTTAATAAAGACTGTAATCCTTATAAATATGCAGAAAGAAAAAGAAAAAAACCAGCCTTGCAAACAGATCTGTATCTAATTCTTTAGAGGGGTGGGGAAGAACACCAGTGCAAACAGATCTGTTTCTAATTCATTTTGCAACTATGTCTGTATAGGTATGCACAATTAATTAATAGTAAAAAGAACTATGCAGTCAATATTGAAGAAAAACAGTACAGTATAGAGAAAACTATCTCCATGCTAAGATTCTGTGCTGACCATTCAGCAAAAACAAAGGAAGCTGTAGACAGAACTCACCAGAATAAACTTTGCATCCAAATAAATGTTTGAATTCCAAGTTTTCTCTCTAAGTCCAGTCTTTTCCTCCATTCACTCCCCCCCCCCATAGGTGCAATTCTGTGTATGTTTAGGGTTTTTTTTTAGGCTTTTAAATATTCAGGAGAGCCCCACTTCTGCATGCCTGCTTGCTTGCATGCCTGCCTGCCAGTGCTTCTTCTGTTCTGTTCTGTTCTTTTCTCTTCTCTTGAATACATTTCTAAAACATGGCATTCCTTTCTCAAACTACCCTTTCTACATACATATACAAATCATTAACTTTCTTACAAGCAAAGCATATGCATTTTTGAAAATCAAAGCTGTAAACATGGCAGCTATGCTTATCCATGCATTTCACTCATCCCTTATAACGCAGTTTACAAATACAAAGACAGAATGGGGTAGCATTACTTTTAATGTACTTTGCAGTTGAGTTCTGGAAACAGCTTTTGCTGGGTTGTGGGTTTGTAATTTCTTCCTCTTAATTAGCATATGTGATAAGAAACAGTAAGTTAACCAGGAATTAATTGAAGAAACCACCTGACTAAAGTTAGGACTGATTAAATTATATACCCGACTGTCCTTGCAGCATTGACAAATTATAGACCGTAAAGTATATTTGACCAAGACACTTACACAAGATTTTCAAAAAGAGCTCTTGTCCCATTTCTTGGGGGAAGGGATAAGAAAAGGAAGGAAAAGGAGAAAAGGGTTTTTCTCCCCACATTGTCTTGCTGGCCAGGCAAGCCAAGGTGGAAAGATTGTTCCTCATAGCTTTAAAGTAGGACGTAAAGTGAAATTGAATATAAGAGTGAAATAATACGGGGTCAGCCTGAATCTCTGAAGGGCCCCTTTAACTAGTAATTATAAGAGACAGATGCTGGGTTCAAAAAGTCAAACTGCAGGGTTAACTCACTCTTCTACCATTGCAAAGTTCAAGAAGTCAAACCGCAGGCAAAGAGACAGTTGCAGAGTTACTCCACATGGATAAGCATGAACCAGCTTCCTGCAATAAAGGAGGGGGCTAGCTAAAGAGGCAGATCTCAGATACTTCCTGTTTTTGTTAACTATAAAGATGTGTGTCTTAAAGAAGGTCTTTGTTCAGAATGTAAATAGAATGCATGTCTGAACCTTTTGGCCAAAATAAAAGCTTTTTCTGATCTCGAAATTCATCTCTTTATTATTCTGCAACATTTTTGGCGACTCTGCCGGGACTTGAAGCGATTATTTCGTTGTGGGTGGAAAAGACCGGCCAGTGCCCGAGTGGGCCATCCTGCCCAACCTTCAAGGCGCCACTGAGAGTTTTTCTCTGGAAGGAAGCAGATGGCCCTCCTGGGTACTCAAAGGCTCCAACCGACCCAAGAACCAAAAAAGAACGAGATCAAAACAAGCTAATAGATAAACGCTGGCTGAGAAAGAAAAAGAGAAAAAAAGAAGACGCCTGCAGGCAAGTATTGTGGGAATTATAGGCCTACTCCTTGAGAGTAGAAGAGGGAGCTTGATCACCTCCCTGGGTCTGGGAATGTCCCTTCCTAACGGAACTGGCGTATCCTAATGAGACTCTAGAATTGTGTGGGTAGTTAAGCCATTGCAGTTCCTATTGGTGACGATGGGAACATCCAGCACCGTAGGTCAGTGGCAGTGTCTTAGAAAATGGGTGGAAAAGAGAGTGTTCCACGAACACCTCTTCAATGTATGTTGAAGAATTTTAAGAAAGGTTTTAGTGGAGATTATGGAGACCCCAAGGCCAATCCAGATGACTTAAAGAAATTCTGTGAAAATGATTGGCCAGCATTTAATATAGGCTGGAAGCCTGAGGGAAGCTTTAACCCAGACATCATTTCAAAAGTACATCAGATTGTAACAGACCCAGAAAGTGGCCACCCAGACCAGTACCAATATATTGACCAGTGGCAATTAGTAGTGAAACAGAACCCTGACTGGCTTTGTAAATGCAGAGTGGAAGTCATGCGAGTCTGCGTGGCTCGAGTGAGAGAAAATCCCAAATGTCAGGTCAGGAAGAGTGATCCTGAAAGGAAACCTATCTTAAAGACTGCATCCTATGAAGAGGAGAACCCCCTGCCATATGTCCCCCTTTATCTGCAAAGAAAACAACCAAATGTCAATGATGGTAATAGCCAAAAAACAGTAGAACATGCAAGTCAGAGGGAGACACCCAGTGGCCAAGACCAAAAGGCAGTAGAGCATGAAGAACAGAAGGAGATACCTAAGACGGAAAGGGCTTCTCGTAAATTCCCTTCTCTGTCGCCCCAGTGGACTTCTCCCATTGCTGCCTGAACCAGAAGCCAGTTCTTGACCCCACTCCATCAATTAGATCAAAGAATCATAGATGGACAGGGCCAGGCAGAGATTCAGCCTTTGTTCCAGTATGTTCCATTTACTACAACAGACCTACTAAATTGGAAACAACATTATGGACCACTGTCAGCTAAACCTCAAGAGGTTGTGGAACTGTTTAAAATCATTGTAAAAACCCACAATCCTACCTGGCAGGACTTGGAACAATTGATGACCACTCTCCTTAATGGTGAAGAGAGAGAGAGATTAACTAATGCCATTAGTAAGATTTTAAAACCCACGGATGGGGGAAACCTGCAGGCTATATTAGCCCAACGCTTTCCAAGACAAGACCCACAGTGGGACCCCTATAATGACATGGTTCACCTCCAAGATTATCAGGCATTAATCCTACAAGGTTTAGAACAGGCTGCTAAACCTCCAGTAAACATGTCCAAGCCTTCCCTGGTAATACAAGAGACTGAGGAAAGCCCTGAAGCTTTCTTTCAAAGGCTTGTTGGGACTTATAAGACATACACTCCAATCAATCCCCTGGATCCCGAGAACGCCTGCATGTTAGCCCTGGCCTTCATATCCCAGAGTGCCCCAGACATAAAGCGGAAACTCCAGAGGCAAAAGGGAGCTTTGGGAATGAACGTTAGTCAATTAATGGAAATAGCACGAAAAGTCTATGTGAATAGAGACAAAGTGGAAGAAAAGAAAAAGAATAATAGGATGCAACGCAAGGCAGTAGCTTTGTCAAACAATTCCAAAGTCTGGGAAAGAGACAGGTGTAATTGGTGTAAGGAAAAGGGCCACTGGCAACAAGAATGTCCCAAAAGACTTGAGGTCGAAATAAAAGGGGAATGTGGACCAAATAGAGGAAGAGGACGTGGTCAATTGACTCGAGAGGTCAAGATCTATGATTTTCAGAGAAGAGGAAAGGGAAGAGGAGTGCGTCCCTGTAGGTTCCAAGGCAGAGGGCAAAGTCGCTTCCAAGAAAGGACGGAAGCCATAGGCCTGGCCGCAGTGGATGAGAGGCTTGAAGACTGAAGGGGACCAGGGTTCAGTCAAGCCCCCCCGAACCTTTGGTCTGAATGGAAATAGGGGGCGATAATGTAACCTTCTTAGTAGATACAGGGGCATCCAGATCTGTAATGACAAAGCCATTGGCTCCCATTTCTAATGATGTAATAAATATCCAAGGGGTTAATGGCTTCATAAATCGTCGCCCCATGTTGAAACCCCTGAAATGTTCTCTAGATGGAAGAAATATAGAACACCAGTTTCTCTATATGCCTGAGTGTCCAATTTTCCTCCTGGGTCGTGACAGCCTATGTAAGATGGGAGCTATTCTGTCCTTTGATGAAGACAAGATGTCATTGATAGTGACAACTCACCAGATGAAATGTGGCGAGTAATGTTAGCTGAAGAAGGTCAAATCCCCAATACCTGGCAGGAGTTTGATGTACCGGAGTTATGGGCAGAAGATAACCCACCAGGACATGCTGCTCACATGCTCCCATAATTATCCAAATGAAGCCTGTTCGTCTTAAGCAGAAAAGCTATCCTTGCCCCATTACAAAGGCAATACAAGATCATATTACCAAATACTTAAGAGCAGGCATTCTAAGAACAATACAATCTCCTTGGAACACCCGAATTCTGCCCATTCCAAAACCAGATGGTTCTCTCAGGCCAATTCACGACCTCCGAATCCTCAACGACGCCACGGTCACTATCCATGCTAGTATGCCCAACCCATATACTCTTTTGAGTTTGATTCCAGCCTCGGCCAGTTGGTTCTCAGTGGTAGATTTGAAGGATGCCTTCTTTACCATCTCAATACATAGAGACAGTCAGAAACTGTTTGCTTTTGAATGGGAAGACCCAGTAACAGGTTGGAAAAGGCAGTATGCTTGGACCAGGCTTCCCCAAGGATTTAAAAATTCACCTACCCTGTTTGGCGAAGCCTTAGCCTCAGATCTAGAAGATTTCCAGCCTTGCGAAGATGGAGATGTACTACTCCAATATGTAGATGATGTATTAGTAACTGGGCAAACGAAGGAAACGTGTTGGGACAATACCAACCAACTGCTTCATCCGTTAATGGACAAGGGATATCGTGCCTCGAGGCAGAAAGCCCAGTTGGTGAAGCCCCAGGTTAAATACCTAGGTTACATTGTAAGCAAAGGACAGAGATCAATCGGACATGAAAGGAAGGAAGCTGTCTGTCGAATTGCAGAACCAACTAATAGGAGAGAGTTACGGGGATTCTTGGGAGCAGCAGGCTATTGTAGAATATGGATTCCGAATTTTGCTCTGTTAGCTAAACCACTTTATGAAGTTACAAAGGGGGGAGAAAAAGCAGCCTTTGTTTGGGATCTGGAGCAAAGACAGGCATTTGAAACCTTAAAGTCAAAATTATCACAGGCCCCTGTCATGGGACTTCCTAACTTAGAGAAGCCTTTTAATTTATATGTGAATACAAAGAACAATACAGCTCTCGGAGTCTTGACACAACAAAGAGGAAGTTGGTAACAGCCGATAGCTTATCTGTCAAAGCAACTTGACGGAATAGCGAAGGGCTGGCCGCATTGCTTAAAAATATTAGCCACCACTGCTCTTTTGATAGGGGAAGCTAATAAATTAACTTTTGGGCAGCCAACTACCATTCACACCAGCCATGCGATTCAAGGAGTTTTAGAGACAAAGGGCCATTTATGGCTGACAAACCCCAGAATGTACAAGTATCAAGCTCTCCTTACTCAGAACCCACAAGTGACCCTGAAACAAACAAATGCTCTCAACCCAGCCACGTTATTGCCAGCACCAGGTCCTGAAATTAAACACAACTGTATGCAAGTAATTGAAAGCCAATTCTCATGCAGGCCTGATCTAACTGATGTTCCCCTGAAAGCAGCAGACTATAATTTATTTACAGACGGGTCAAGTTTTGTCTCAATAGGGGAACGCTATGCAGGATATGCAGTAGTCTCACTTGACCAAGTCATAGAAAGTGGACCACTCCCAAAAGGCACTAGTGCCCAAGCAGCAGAATTATGGGCTTTGATCCAGGCGCTTGAAAGGACAAAGAATGAAAGTGTAAATGAACATTGGGCTTACCTTGAACGTTCCATCTAGGTGCACTGCTGGAGTGTCCAAGCCTGGGTTTATTTCAGTCTGTTGTGACGTCACTGAGTTGGAATTTCTTTGGCCATGCCTACTTCCTTCTGGCTGAGCCTCAGTTTTTTCAACGAAACCGGAACCAGGGAAGACGCCATCCGATAGAAGAACCGGCCACTCCTGGACCCTGGACCAGCACAAGCCAGGGTGGGATTTGGACACTCCAGAAGTGCACCTAGATGGAACATTCAAGGTAAGCCCAACGTTCAATCTCCTGTGCACTGCTTGGAGTGTCCAAGCCTGGGATATACCCAAGCTAAATTGAAGTAGGGTGGGAAGCAGATGGGTCCAGGGTCCTCTCAGCCGGTAGGACTCTCTGTAAGACACACCTCCCAAACGCCGCCTCAGCTGATGCGAACTGGTCCAGTTTGTAGTTGCCTCACAAACGGTGAAGGGGAAGTCCAAGTCGCGGCTCTGCAGATGTACAAAATGGAGGCTTGCGTAGCCCAGGCAGCCGAAGTGGCCGCACTACGAGTAGAGTGTGCCGTAATGCAATGAGGCACCGGACGAGCTTGATGTTCATAAGCTAAGGCGATGCAAGCCTTGAGCCAACGACCAATGGTAGATGGTGATACCTTTTTCCCCATCGATGTAGGCTGGAACGACACGAACAAGGCCTCTGACCGTTGGAAGGATGCCGTCCCCTTGACATATCGCCTCAAGGCCCGGCACACATCCAACAGATGCCAGCGCTTCTCCGTCGGATTTCTGGGATTAGGGCAAAAATCTGGTAGAATAAGTTCCTGTGCCCTGTGGAACCAGGAATTAACTTTCGGTACAAGAGTAGGATCCAAGCGTAGAATGACACAGTCTGGGTGAAAGATGCATAAATCCTGGCGCACGGAAAGCGCCGCCAGTTCAGAAATTGTTTTTCTTTTCTTTTTTTTTTATTGATTTAAAAACACACAAAACACACATGCATATACACATACAAATACAAGTAAAACAATACACAACATGCATCACAATGATGACATCTAAACGTAATGTCTGATTTCTTACAACATCGATAACCTATATTCCTCAATATGTATTCCTTCTCTTGCCTTATATAACGATATTATTTTATTGAAATCTAGTTATTCGTTGTTAAACCTCGTTTGGTACAGGATTTTATTTTGCTCTTTTGGGATCATCTTTTTTGTTTTGTTTCTTTATCTCCAACCATTGATACCACCTTTGCCAAACCAGGTAGTAGTCGGATTCTTCCTTTCCTTGAATTTCCTTGGTGAGTCTGTTTATCTCAGCACATTCCATGACTTTGGATATTATTCTGTCTTGTGTTGGGATTTCTTCTAATTTCCAATATTGCGCATAGGTGATCCTTGACGCAGTCAAAATGTGTGTGATTAGATATATTATTTCTTTTTCATAATTACATGTAAGTATGCCTAATAGGTATGTTTCCGGTTTTAATGGTACTTTTTGAGTTGTGATTTCTTCCAATTGAGTTTTAATATTGTTCCAGAATTCTTTAGCTTTGGGACACGACCACCACATGTGGTAGTATGTCCCTTTTTGTGCTTTACATTTCCAGCAGAGTGACGACGTATTGGGAAACATTTTAGAGATCTGCGCCGGTGGGAGGTGCCATCTATAAAACATCTTGTAGGCATTTTCTTTGTACGGAACAGATAGTGTTAATTTGTTATTAGTTTTCCATAGTTTTTCCTATTTATTTAATTCTATAGGGTATCCAAAATTCGTCGCCCACGTGATCATGTTTACTTTAACTGTTTCCTCTTCTAGTTTATATGCCAATAAGAAGTTATAAATTTTGTTTTTAATTTCTCATTGGGGCCCAGTAAAATTTTGTCTATTTGATTTAATTCTTTTTGGATTCCAAATTTTTCTATATCTGTTTTGTATCTAGATTTTAATTGTATGGCCACCAGTCCATTTCCACACCTTGGGTTCTTAATTCTTCTATTGTTTTTAGTTTTCCTTCTTCATTCAAAAGATCCTGGTATGTTTTCATTTTATTTGTGTCCATTGTGTTTGGATAGATTTGTGCTTCCATTGTAGAGATCCACCGTGGGATCTTGTCATAGTGGTTCTTTCTGATTTCATTCCAGGTTTTGAGCAGGGTGTCTCTCACGATGTGTCTACAGAATTGTTCTTGTTTTGTGAGTTTCTCTTCCCATAAATATGCATGCCATCCCTTTATCAAGTCGAAACCTTCCAGTGTTAATGTTCGTCTGTTTTTGAGTTCAATCCAATCTTTTATCCATGTTAATGCTGACGCTTTATAATAAATCTGCCAATCGGGGAGTCCCATTCCTCTTCTCTCTCATTTGTCCTGTAAGTGCTTTAATTTGATTCTTGCCTTTTTTTTCTGCCAGATAAATTTTGATATCATCGTGTCCAAATCTTTGAAGTATGTTCTGCCCGGATTTACTGGTATCACCGTAAATAGGTATAACACTCTTGGGAGAATATTCATTTTGATAGTGGCGATTTTGCCTAGGAGAGATAACTGGAGTTTTGTCCAACTTTCCAAATCTTTTTCTACCTGTTTAGCCAATTTAGTATAATTGTCTTCCTTCAGCATTGATATTCTGTTGGTAAGCCACACCCCTAGGTATTTAACTTTCTTTGCTGTTTGTATCCATAGCATATTTTCCAATTCTTTTTCTTGTTGTTTGGTGAGATTCTTTGTTAAGATTTTGGTTTTTTGTTTGTTGATTTTCAGGCCCGCTACTTCTCCATATTGCTGTATTTTGGTCAGTAATTTTAGTCCTGGTTGTAATGGTTTTTCTAGGATGAGCACTATGTCATCCGCAAAGGCTTGCAGTTTATATTCCTGATTTTTTATTTTTAGTCCGGTTATTTCTGTATCTGCTCTGATTTCTTCTAGTAATAATTCCAGTGTTAATATAAACAATATGGGGGATAGGGGGCATCCTTGTCTCATCCCTCTCTTTATATCAAATTGTCCTGTTGTCTCTCCATTAATTAGTATTTTTGCAGTTTGGGTGCTGTATATCCTTTTGATCATTTTTATAAATCTTTCTCCGAATTTCATTTTTTCTAATTGTGTTATTAAGAATGTCCAGTTAAGGTTATCAAACGCTTTTTGTGTGTCCAGAAAAATTAAGGCTAATTGTTTGTCCGGTCTTTGTTCATAAAATTCAAGGGTGTCAATAATTGTTCTTGTGTTGTTTTGGATTTGTCGTCCGGGAATGAAACCATTTTGATCGGGGTGTATGTAGTGCTTGATAAAGTTTTTCAGTCTCTGCATTATAATAGATGTGAATAGTTTGTAGTCTACATTGAGGAGGGAAATTGGTCTGTAATTTTTAATTTCAGCGGGATCCGAATCTTGTTTTGGTATTAATGTGATTATTGTCTCGTTCCATGATTGCGGGGTTTTGGCTTCCAAAAGTGCGTCATTGAATACTTGTATTAGGATATCATCTAGTGATTGTTGGAATGTCTTGTAGAACTCCGCTGGAATGCCATCTGTTCCTGGTGTCTTGTTGTTTTTTTGTTTCTTCCTTGTTTCTATTAATTCTAACATAGAGATCGGTCTATTCAATAACTCAATGTAATCTTCTTTTAGTTCCGGTATCTTTATTTTATTTAAATATTCTATGGTATCCTCTTCTCGAATTTGTTCTTTTGCGTATAGGTTTTGGAAAAATTCCTTTGCAATTCGTTTTTTGTCCTCATTATTCTGGTATAAACATCCGTCCTCGTCTTTTAATTGTATTATTATCTTCTTCTCTTTTTCTGTTTTCAATTTATAGGCTAACCACCGTCCAGTTTTGTTTGCGTGCTTGAATTGATTTTGTTTGGTCATTTTTATTTTCCTCGCTATCTCTGCTGTTGTAGTCAAATTCAATTTATGTCTTGTAAGATTTATTTTCTCTTTAATTTCTTGATTGTGCTGTTTCTGTAGTTCTAATTCATACTGTTGTAATGTCAGTAAATTTTGTTTTGTTTGTTGTTTGTCTTTATTCTTTTGTGCAGTATAGGCAATTGTTAGGCCTCTAATGTATGCCTTGGTTGTGTCCCATAGATTTTGCAAGCTGGTGTGTTCTTTAACATTAATTTGAAAAAATATTTTCAGTTCCTTTTGGATCATTTCCACGTATTGTTTGTCGTTCATAATATCCATCATCCATCTTCTCCGCGTTTGGTGGCCCTTCCATGTTATTTCAATTGGACTGTGGTCTGCCCATGTGTTAGTTGCAATTTCTATTTGTTTAATATCTGATCTGAGCTCTGCTGTCATCCAGGCCATGTCAATTCTGGACCACGATTGGTGTGGATTTGAGTAGAATGTGAATTGTTGTTTGTTGTAATTGATTTCCCTCCAGGCATCTTGTAGTTGAAATTCTTGTACCATATCGTAAAATGTTTCCGGAAGTATTTTTTTCCTGGATTTATTTTGTTTGCTACTCTGATAGTCTTTCTCTGTATTTGTGATTGCATTATAGTCTCCAATGAGACATATGTTTTGATAGTCCAATTCCTTAATTATGTTGTGTATCTTTTTGAAGTAATCAATTTGAGTTCCATTCGGTGCATAAAGTGACACTAATAATATCTTTTTCTTTCCTGTTTGGATTTCGACCATCAACGTCCTGCCCTCCTCATCAGCGAATATTTGCTTTGCTTGTATATGGTTTTGGATGTACATTGCTATGCCTTTCTTTTTTTGTTCTGTTAATGCAGTATAGAGTGTTCCTAGTTGTTTGTTTTCTAATAGTCTACGTTGTTGTTTTTTGATATGAACTTCTTGTAATGTTATGATATCTGTCTTCAATTTTTGTAGATTTCTGAATATGCGTGATCTCTTAGATGGGGTATTTAGGCCATTTATGTTAATTGATATCAATCTTAGTTCTTTCTCCATTCCAATCTTCTATCTCCTTGCTGTCCTGAGTTTCCTAGTGTTTTTTCCAGTAATTTGTATTTTTTCCCTTGCTCCCTCTCTTTCAATCTTTTTTTTCTCTCCTCTTGTTCTTCCTTCTCGCTGTACTTCTTCCGGTTGGTCTTCCTGACTTGCGGATTTTTGTGGTATTTTGGATTCTTGCTCTTCTTCTAGTACAAAATTGCTGTCAAAAAACTGTTGTGCCTTCTCTAGGGTATCGAGTCTATGCTTTTTATCTTGCCATGAGACAAGGATTCCCTCGGGTGTTAACCACCGGAACATTATTTTGTGTTTGTTTAATTCTGTTGTCAGGAAGCTGTAATTTTTCCTTGTTTCTCTTATTCTTCTCGGTATTTGTTTTAATGCAATTATTTCTTTTCCCTTATAAGTGATTGGTTCTTCTCTCATTATTTTATATATTTCCTCCTTCACCGATTTCCTTGCAAATCTGATATGAATCTCTTTAGGTAACTTGTTCCTTCAGGCGTAATTTGTATATATTCTGTAGACTTCATCAATTTCCTGATTGATTTCTTCCTTGTTTTTTTGGGTCGCCTCCGCCAAAATTCCCACCATTAGGTCTCTCAAATCCTCTTCTCTGCTTTCCGCGATATTTTGGAATCTCAGGTAGAATGATGCCTTTTCCATTTCTAAAAATGAAATTGAATCTTCCAGTTCTTTGTTTATTGTTATTTGGTCGCATTCTAGGTCCTCCAGCTTTTTCTCTGCTTGGTCCATCTTTGTTTCAATGTTTTGGATCCGTTGTTCATTTCTGGCGATGTTTTGTTGAATTTTCTCCATCTTATCATCCATTTTTTTAAAGTTGTCCTTAATTTCTCCTACACCCGATTTCAGATCTTCGTGATTTTTCCTACTTTCTTGGTGGTTGTTGGCAATCGATTCCTGTGTTTTATTCATTCCCTCTTGTATCGTTGCCAGTACTGAATGTATATTTTGGATGTTGATTGATTGGGGAGTTTTCTCTTTTTCTGCCAGTAGCATTGTGTCTATCGTTTTTTGTTGCGCCGGTGATGCAGTAGACGATGTTTGATTAACGATTATTCTTTTACTCGTTTTTAATAAACACATTACACTATCACTATTACATTTCAAATTTTCCTGTTGTGTTTACATTTATATAAAATCTTTTCTCCCTCACCCCCAACCCTCCCCTCCCCAACCTTGACCTCCCCAAGCAGTAACAGGGTATTGCAATAACAAACATAAACATATACTAAAATATACTAACATACTAAAGAAAAATTCAAAATTTCCCTTAAATCCTTTAACTCCCCTAATTAAAATTTATCAACCTCCCTAGAAATATGAGTAACATTGATAGAAGAAAATATGAACACCAATAATAAAAAAAGAAAAAAAAAGGAAAACCAAAGACAGAATCCCAAACAGATATCCTGCCTTTCTCCAACACCTTCTTTTCCAACATCTATATTAAAACCTTAATTATTATCCATCCTTTATACTTATAAAGATTATACATTTTTTTTAAAAGAATACTAAAATTATTATCCTTCTTTTTAACTTTAAAGTTAAGCATTTTACACAAAAAAAAGAAAAGAAAAAAAGAAAGGCAAACCCTTTAAACCTTTGTACTTGTTAAAATTATACATGTTTTTTTAAGATAACTTTAAAATTATACATTTCCAACAATAGCAAAACTAAAATTATTATTCGTCTTTTAACTTGTTAAAATTAAACATTTTTCACAAAGTGAAAAATAAAAACAAATCCCTTAAACCTTTTAAAAAAAATAGCTTTAAAATTATACATTTTGAATTTTACATTTCCAACAATAATAAAACTAAAGTTATTAACCATCTTTCTTATTAAAATTAAACATCAATAAAACTTCTTAAATCTTTATAAATATAAATCCCCAACCTTCCGGAGGGTGACCATCATCTTTTACCTTAACCATTGTAATAATAGAAGAGAAGAGAAAAGAAAAAGAAAAAAGAGGGGAAAAAAAGAGAACAATATCCTTTTTACCTATGAAACATCCATAACCTTTAAAACCGTCATTAATAAAAGTCTTTCATCTTCTTCTTAAATTTCTTCCAATCCTTTGTTTGCCATAGTTCATTGAATATCTTTTAATTCAGAATTTCTTTGGAATCTTAACGGCGGCTATGAGTCTCTCAATTAGAAAGTGATGTTTAATTTCTTTTCCTGAGGTTGTTAAGAGCCCTCTCTCCTTATAAACGGCTGCATGGACATGTAAAGTGAGGAAAGCATATTTAGAATCAGTCCAAATAATCTCCTGTGCACTGCTTGGAGTGTCCAAGCCTGGGTTTATTTCAGTCTTGTGACGTCATTGAGTTGGAATTTTTTTGGCCACGCCTACTTCCTTCTGGCTGAGCCTCAGTTTTTCCAACTCAGTCTGATAGGAAAGTCTTGTTTGAGTTGGCTCTTCAATTATAAAATTGAATCAGTACATATTTGGCCCTTTTAACTAAATTTATTGGGGGAAAAAAAGAGCCTCTTTAAAATTTGGCTTGACTGGCTTGTAGGCAGAGCGCAGAGAGAGAGTCAGTGCTGGGCACCCTGTGAGGCAGCGTTTTTGATCGCTGCAGCGGCAGCCATTGCCACGTGGAGCAGATCCCTTCCCAGTTCGCTGGGGAAGTCACCGGAGGCCATCAGGGGGTCCGAGGCTTCGGATTTCCCCTTATTTTGACATCGGAGAGCCGTGGATCGCAGGGAGAAGGAGCACTGACCGCGCGGCCGATAGCCACCATTTTGTTGACGGTGGCCATTTTGTGGGGCCATACAACGGAGAAAAAAATTCCTTTAGGTGCAGCTGGGCGAAGATTGGGGCCTGATCCACCATTTGGAAGCCGGAGCAGATACTTACCACGCAAGTAAACCACTGTGCTGGTTTCTTTACTGTGTTTGGGACTTTAAAAACTATTGTTGCAAGCCTTGCAGCCCTTTATTTCCCGGGGTGCCCTGATTAGAGCTTCTGCTGCATATTATACTCAAAAATAAACCGTGTTGCCGGTTTAGAGTAAATTGAGCCCTGTCCTGCGCAGTGAGTAATTTTTTCATTTATTGTTTTAAATTTCTGGGTTGATATTCCTAAATTGGGTCCATTATGGCCAATAGCAGTGATTCTGAGGGGTCCTCCACACCTCAACCTCAGCCAGAAGAATCTGGCACTAGCAAGCCTAGATTAAGATCCAGCAAGCCTTCAGTTACCACCCAGGCAAAACAGACTAAACCTTCCTCTGTAGCAGCTGAAAAGGATGCCCTCAGAAGGCAAAAAGCCTTGGAAAAGCATTTTGCAAAAGCTCAGCAACAGGCTTCAGCCCCCAAATCCCCTGTGGGGTCCAGGGATCAGGGTGAGGCTTCTCATATTTTTCCCACTGTTTTACAAACTCAGGAAGTACAAGAGGAGCAACCTAACTGGTCTCCCACTATTATTCAGGAACAGCATGGGTTTCAAGCAGTTCCCTATCAGGAAGGTTATGTTTTGCCCATGGTTCAGGCCCCTTCTGAGGTTTCCCAGGTGCCAGGCAGACAACGCGCTGTGCCTTCTGCTACCTTCACGTCCACAGCAGCAGGTCTCCGTCCTCAGGAGCCAGCACAGCAAAGTTTATCCTCAGAATTACATTTTGCCATTGTGCAGACCATTACCCAGGGCATTGATGAGGTGCTGGCCCAGAGTGGAATTTTGGCTCCTTCTCATCCAGGGCCTTCCAGAGCAGACCCTGTTCCTCATCAGTCACGTAGGTATAGGGATTACAGGGAGGAATCCTATCATGACACTCACTCCCTTCACAGTGAGGCTTCGCTGGAAGGTGAGGAGGAATTAGGTGAATTTGAGATGTCAGGTGAAGAAGGGGTTGACCAGGATAAGCCAGTTTACACTGGCTTGTTCCATCCTCATCTTTTCAGAACCTTATTACTTAAGGCTAAGATGACTGCCAATATGGGCCAGGTGGACAAATCTGCTCCTAAGGATTCCCAGGATTTGTGTGCTAGCCTGTTTTCAGAACAGGTCACTACTCAAGAGGTTATTCCCTCTCCGCAATTTTTTGTGGATACAATCAAAAGGCAATGGGAGCATCCTATTTCTGTTTCACCGCCTAGTGGCATGGACAAAAAGATGTTTTCAGTGGAGAAGGAACTTGAGGAACTTCTCCAGATTCCTGCAGTGGATTCTCCCTTCACCAATTTAGCTTCTGCTGCTATTCTCCCTTCTGATACTGCTGAAGGGTTGAAATCTGATAGGAAGGCAGATTTGGCCGCGCGTAAGACTCACCAGGCTGCAGCTTGGGCGATTAGATCCGCTACAGCGGCTTCCTTTATGTCCAGAACATCGCTCCTATGGTTCAAGCAGCTGCAGGCTAGGGTCTCCCCAGAGGATCTCCGCCTCCAACAAGACCTTAGCAAACTGATTGCAGCAACGGAATACACGGCAGGTGCCTCCATTGCTGCTGCAAAATTTGCCTCTAGGGCTCTAGCGTCTACTGTGGCCTCCAGACATTTGTTATGGCTGCGCCAATGGCAGGCGGCTGCCAGGTCCAAAGGGCACCTGACAGCTGCACCTTTTAAAGGACAGCAACTGTTTGGAGATATGTTAGATCCCATCCTGGTGGAAGGGAAAGACAAGAGGAAAGTATTACCCCATGTTGTGTCTTCGGCTCCCGAGCCCGGACCTCCGGAGGAAGAATCCTCCGAAAGTGAAGAGGAGGAGGAGGCAAGGGCCTCCTCCCCTGGCCCGTCTGGTTTGGCACCACCCCAGGCCCCAGCTGAAAGCCCTGTGGAAGAAAGCTCCTCTGAGTCAGACGATAATGAGGAGAGGGAGTGGATTAATCCCAGGTGGCGACGATCAGAGAGACGGGCTCAGCAAAGGAGTGGGTGGGGCCGAGCACGAGGTGATGAGTCACAAAGCCAACGCCCCACAAGGTATAAAAGGAGCTGACTTTACCTTGTTGGCTTTTGTGACGAACAAAGTTTTACCCTGACTGCTTGTGTCCTGAAATACTGCAGCAGCTAAGTGTTTTCTTTTAAACGTGTATTGGATATAAATACTTGGAGCCTTATCAGGGACTGGCCGTGGCAACTCAAAACAACAGCTGTCGTTATCTCTCCCGGGCTCGCTGCCAGCTTGTTGTTTATGGATGGTAAATAAACAACTTCTGAATACTCCTGTTCGAGTGTGTGTGCTTGTCTGGGCTTCTGAAGCAGGGAGGGGACAGAACACCCCAGTTGTCTAGGAGATTTGATAGGAGACCAACTCCTTATTACCATAGGCAGCCCTTTCGGAACACGTAGGCGGGATTCCCCGCCTCCCAGTCTCAGAGACCATATTTCCATGGAGGTGACAGATTTCAGGACAGGTCTGGATTCCGAGACAGATCTCAGCAGCCACAGTTCAGGCGCCCCTACAGGGCTTCAGGGGGACGCCCCTATCGCCGTTCCAAGTGACTCCTGGGCTCACATCCTTATTGGCAGCAGGTTAAAGATGTTTGCCGACCAGTGGAGGGATACCACCACAGACGCGTGGGCCTTACAAACTGTGACTCTTGGACTAACTCTAGAATTTTGTTCCAGACCCCCTCATCATTTCATTCAGTATCCGGTGCCCAGGGAGGCCACCAAGAGGGCCATGATGGAGGCCGAAATTCAGCACTTTATCACAGCCATAGAACCGGTACCGATTGGTCAAAGGGGTTTGGGGTTTTACTCCGTACTCTTTCTAGTTCCCAAAAGTTCAGGGGGCCAAAGGGCAATATTGAATTTGAAAGACCTCAATATTCATATAAAATACAAAAGATTTAAAATGCACTCTCTGCATTCGATTCTGGGGGGCCTGAGGCAAGGCGATTTCTTAACATCAATAAATCTCAAGGAGGCCTACCTCCATGTGCCCATAAGGATTTCCCACAGAAGGTTTCTGAGGTTTGCCTTCGAGGGCCTCCACTGGCAATACCGGGCCCTGCCCTTTGGCCTGTCCTCAGCGCCACGCACCTTCACCAAATTACTGGACGTGGTGGCGGCAAGTTTGCGGGCACTTCCTGTCCGGGTTCAG
The DNA here is from genome assembly GCA_012654045.1 of Ptyas mucosa. Lineage (NCBI taxonomy): Eukaryota > Metazoa > Chordata > Lepidosauria > Squamata > Colubridae > Ptyas > Ptyas mucosa. Next base: position 4,765 of record WNWU01008356.1, on the reverse strand, counting down.
TGCTACCTAGACGATGTGCTGATCCAGTCATCGTCCTTCAGTCAGGCAGAGAGGGACCTACGTATCACCATCCAGACACTACAGGATCATGGCTTCTCAGTAAACTGGGAGAAAAGCTATCTAGTTCCATCCACCAGACTGATCCATTTGGGGACGGTATTAGACACCCAACTGTCCCAAGTGTTCCTGTCTCAGGAATGCAGGGACAGTATAAGACAGCTGATAAGGCAGGTTCAGGCATCTGGTTCAGTGTCCCTTCTCCTCCTTTCCCAACTGTTAGGGAAAATGATTTCTTGCCTGGCCATAGTTCCCTGGGCCCGATTGCACACCAGGGCCCTACAGTGGCTCCTCCTACCCAGTCAGAAGTCAGGGCGCAGCAACTCACTGGGCAGGATCAGGGTTCCTCCACAGGTGCTTCGCTCCTTGGATTGGTGGCTATCAGAGGCCTTGGAGAAAGGATGTCTGTTTTGGGACCCTCCCAGACTGGTGTTGACATCGGACGCCAGCGTCTTCGGCTGGGGGGCACATCTGGGGTCCACTGTGACACAAGGTCATTGGTCTCAGGAGGATCTCCGCAACGATATCAATCATACCTGGCGCTTCGACAATTTCAAGCAGAGCTGTCAGATCAACATGTTCTGCTGACGGACAACGTCACGGCCAAGGCGCATGTCAACCGCCAAGGGGGCACTCATTCAAAGGCCCTCATGCGCGAAGCGAGGAAGCTGTGTCTCTGGGAAGAGCGACATCTTCGGTCCTTGAGGGCGGAACACATTGCTGGGACATCCAATTCAACAGCGGACTGGTTGAGCCGGACAACAATCGACCAATCCGAATGGCGCCTCCACCCGGACCTGTTTCATCTCATCACAGTTTGCTTCGGGCCCCTGACTCTGGACTTGTTCGCTACCCCGCAGAATACACATCTGCCTCGGTTTTTCACCAGGTTTTGGACTCCAGCAGCCGAAGGGGTCAATGCCTTTCATTGCTCGTGGCCGAATGAGTTGCTGTATGCCTTCCCTCCAATCCCCTTACTTCAGAAGGTTATCCGGAGGAACCTGGAGGAGCAGGCAGAGGTATTACTAGTGGCACCATATTGGCCGAGACGTCCATGGTTCGCAGACCTCCTGTCGCTGTCAATTCAGTGCCCCTGGATATTACCACCACACCGGGTCTCCTTTAGTCAAGGCGCCCTTCAGCATCCAGATCCTCAGTGGCTCAGATTAGCCTCCGGGCGATTGAGCGGGAAGTTCTCCGGAAGGAACACTACCCCTCTGAGGTAATTTCCACCATTCTGGCGTCTAGGAAAAAGTCAACTGTTTGCATCTATCAAGCCAGTTGGGTGGCGTTTTGTCGATGGTGAACTAGAGGGGATTTGGTACCGACAGCTGCAATGGTTCCACATGTACTAGCCTTTCTCCAGCAAGGTCTAAAGAAGAAGCTGTCCACTAACACGCTGCGTCGCCAAGTTGAGGCCTTGGCGACAGTTTTGCCAGGTGAGGGACCTATTCCACTTTCGCACCATCCTAAGGTTCGCACCTTCTTGAAAGGTGCTGCTAATTTCTTACCTCCTGTTGTTCATCGCTACCCAACCTGGGATCTATCACTGGTCTTGCAGGCCCTCACCTCTTCTCCCTTTGAGCCTTTGCGGACTACTATGCTCAGACTATTCACCTTTAAAGTTGCCTTTTTAGTGGCTATTACTTCTGCACGCAGAATTTCTGAACTGGCGGACTTCCAGCGGTGACGTCAGCATGCTAGGAACTAAGGGGACAGCGCTCCGTTCCCTAAGTTCCAATTTTCGGTCTGGAAGCCGTTTTTTTAGCACTATTGACCACGAAGAGATCAATAGATTAAAGGGGAAATCCCGAGGACCTCGGAGCTGACAGCAATCGCCCCGAAGGTTCAAGGAAAACCCCTTAATTCCGATCGGAAAAAACCCAGCCTTTTTTGGCTGGCCAGAACGTTGACTGCTGTTTTGAGAAAGGAAGCGAAGATCGAGTAAACGACATCGGCAATAACAACAAAAGAATAAAGATTTGAAACGTACAACAATCAAAGTGACGGAAATATAAGTAAGAAAGAGACTCCAAATAGATCGGCAAAGCTGAGCCACAAAGAAGCGGCGAGTGAAAGTAAATCAGAGCGAAGTGGCGAGACCAACCAGAGGGTGACTAAGCGGAGCTGACAGGCAATGGAATTAAGGTGGATTTAAAGAAACAAAGTGGAGAGTTGTCGATTGAATATTGAATATATTGTTACCGATTTGACTGGGACTTGGAATTAGACAAAGACTAATTGATCTGTGAAAGGAAATACAGGACTAAGTGTTGGATTTATTACAAATGGAAGCAGCGCCGAGACGACAGAGAAGAGACAGAGAAGAGACGGTAATTAACTTTGAGAGCGAACGAGAAGAACTGTGAGACTTTGTATCGGCGGCAGAGTGACAATACTTAATATTAGTGAATGAAAGGTGGAACTATATTACAATACACATTTGGAAACAACTAAGAGACAGTGAGTTTTGGAACTACGCTAGAGTTATCCCTAGAAGGCAAACAGAAGGACTGTGATAGTAACTATAGGACAGACGACTCGAATGATGCAAGACTAAGTGAGGATTGCAACGACTATAATACCGGAAACCAAACACAACATTGGAGACTTAATTTAATAGAATTTTTTCTAACTCACTTTAATTATCCTTATTTTTAATATTTAATACCTCAATATATAGCATATTGTATAGAATATTATAGTACATATAGTATAAGGTCTTGAAACATTTAAGTTTAAGTTTAAAATACATAGTTTAAGTATATGTAGGAGGAGGTGAAATATATATTTAGAAACTGATTTGAGGATCACATAGGCTTTGAATAGGAATAATAATACAACAGTTTATCTGCATTCTCTTTTTTCCTATTTCATTGTTGTTTTCTGTGCCATAATCTAATATTAACTTAAGTGACTGACATATTATTATTGAATTAATGAATTGAAAAAAAGTGATTTCTATTATTGCCATATATTGTTTTGAATAAGAATAGTTTTTAAAAAATTTCTAATAGAGATATAACTAAGAATTTAATAGAACTTAATAGAGTTAATAGAATATTTAAATAGAATATTTAATATAGAAATTGATATATGACTTGCTGAAATATCATATTTTTTCCCTACTCCCCCCTAAGTTTTTATTAATCCCTCATATAACGATATTAGAGACTGAATTCTAGAAATTTGAGTGGACCCGAAAGTTGAATAATAAACATTGGTTCTTGCAATTAATAGAAGAGGAACCCTACTATAAAATATAGGCTGTGAATGAAAATTTGGGAAGTGCTAAATCAGAAAATCAGGATGACAACTACTGGCCCATCTGCAACGACAAAAACGAGTAAAAGAGAGGACTTCCGGTGGCTCCGCGTTTCGTCGAAGACGCCTAGAAATGGGCGCCCGCTTCCTTGATCTGTAAAAGCTCCCGAACAGTATAAAAACGCTGTCGGGAAGCTTGGAAAAGCTCTCCCCGGGCATAGGGGAGAGTGAAGAGCAGGCTGGTGGGGGTAGAGCTCCCCAAAGCCCCCCAGAAAAAATTCTGGGGTGCGAAGAAGGGGAACTCCCCAGAAACCAGCCAAGCAGCTCCGGACCTGGAACGACTCTGCCGGATGCAGAGCGAGACGACGCGACCACACCAGCAATTAAAATCATCTTAGGGGAAGAAAATTTTAAGATCTATTTTTAATTTGATTTGGATTGAAACTAAGAAGCTGGCTAAGCAGAGCAGGAGAGAGGGAATTGGGTTCGTATAAACTTTAACTCCGTTTAAAAACTTGGGGGGGAAAATGGCGCTTAGTGAAAGTGATTGTTAGCGCTTGTTACATTTGTAGCAGACAAAGAGCCACAAAGAATGCTTAGAGCTGTCTTGGAACAGAAGTAAAAGTTGGAATAATGGCTCAAGTTGTACCTGCAGTATCATCGCTTTCTGAATTAAAAGATATTCAAATTGGATTTGCAAAGATTTTTCAAGAACTTTCAGATTTGATTATTTCTAATATTTTGGTTTTAAATGAAAAGAAGTTTGACAATGAAGTGTTGGTGGGCAATCCAGAGGATGTTACACAGCAAAGTTCACAGATTGAAACACACGCTGCAGGGATCTGTATGCTGGGGGATATGGTTCAAATGGAAGTTCTGGTGGACATTCCTAACTTTTTTATAGAAGAAGTGCAATTGAACAAATTATTACAAGTGGAGGAACTATTTGGCAATTGGAGGTTTGATATACAAAGGAACGGTCTGCTGGACAAGACAAGCAAGAAATGGCGGAATCAGGACTATAAATTCAAGTTAAGGGACCAGACTACAAAATTGAAGGGGACTTTTACGATATATCAACCTCAGGGCAAGTTTAAGAAACTGTTAGGAGGGCCAGAAGGAATTTGGAAAGAACTATGGCAAACAAAGGATTGGAAGAAATTTAAGAAGAAGATGAAAGATTTTTATTAATGACGGTTTTAAAGGTTATGGATGTTTCATAGGTAAAAAGGATATTGTTCTCTTTTTTTCCCCTCTTTTTTCTTTTTCTTTTCTCTTCTCTTCTATTATTACAATGGTTAAGGTAAAAGATGATGGTCACCCTCCGGAAGGTTGGGGATTTATATTTATAAAGATTTAAGAAGTTTTATTGATGTTTAATTTTAATAAGAAAGATGGTTAATAACTTTAGTTTTATTATTGTTGGAAATGTAAAATTCGAAAT
>WNWU01008353.1:0-30384 GCA_012654045.1 Ptyas mucosa | reverse complement strand
TAAACAAAAATTGCCAATTCAATCGATCAAATGCCTTCTCTGCATCCCAAAAAACAAACGCTGCAGGAACTTGGTTGTTTTTTTCCAAATACTCCAATAGGTTTACCACTTGTCTAACATTATATTTCATTTGTCTCCCTTTTATAAACCCTGGTTGGTCCTTATGAACTGTTTGTTGTATAACTGGCATTAATCTGTTCGCTAATATTTTGGCAAAAATTTTATAATCAGTATTCAAAAGTGATATTGGCCTAAAGTTTTCAGGTTTAGTGCAATTTTGTTTATTTTCTTTCTTTTTTTTATTTTTTTTTATTAAAAAGTTTTACAAACAAAATTTCCAAACATTTTCTTCCCCTCCCACCCCCAATCCCCCCCTTCCAACCCCCCTCCCTCTTCATATTTTTAGTAAACACACATTTTTTTTAAATTCCCCCCCCCGGGGCTGCTCTTTTTACCCCTTCCCTTTACTCCAACCTTTCTTCCATTACTCCCCCTCCCTTCCTTCCTTCCTTCCTGCTTCCCTCCTCCTCTCTTCTTTCCTACTTCCCCTTCTCCGCCCCCACTCCTCTCCTCTTCCCGCCTTCTAACCTTCTCCTCCACTGCTCTTTCCCCTTCCTCTTCTTCCTCTCCTTTTCCTTTCTTACTCTCCTTTCCACCCTCTCTGCTCCTTCCCTTCTCTCCAGTTGTTACCCTTTTCAATACGATCTAAAGTGGTATTCGAGCAGCCCCGATTTCCTAATTATATTTACATTTATATAACATCTTTTCCCCAACCCTTCCAACCCACCCCTCCCCACCCTAGACCTCCCAAAGCAGAAACAGGGTATTGCAATAACAAACATATACTAAAATATGCTAACATACTGTAAGATTCAAAATTTCCCATAGCTCCTTTAACTCCCCTTATTCAAATTCATCAACCTCCCTAGAAATATTACCAACATTAAAGAAAGAAATAAAAAGCGCAAGAAAAACAGAAACAAAAACCTAAACGAATATCCTTCCCAAATTCTCCAACACTATTCATTTTCAACATCTATAATAAAACTAAAGTTATTATCCATCCTTTTACTTATTAAAATTATACATTTTAAAAAGACAAAACCCTAAGCTTTTTATCTCGTATAACTTTTAAAATCCTCAATAAAACTTCTAAGATCATTTCTGCAAGTATAAATTCAAAGCTTTCCCAAGGATATCCTTCATTTAATCTTTGTATACAGAATATCCTTACTTTAATATAACCTTTAAAACCCTTCACAGCTTCTCCAACAATATTCGATTTCAGCACTTCTATAGTAAAACTAAAATTATTATCCATCCTTTTTTACTTGTTAAAATTAAACATTTTAAAAACCTTTCCGGAGGGTACCTTCAAGTTTTAATTTAGTCATTATAGTACCATCATATCATTAAAAAAGAAAAATTATCATTTTTACATATAAAATATCCTTGCTTTAAAGTAACCTTTAAAACTGCCAATTTAATCAAACTTTTTCTTCTTTTTCTTATGTTTTTTCCAGTTCTTCTTTTCCCATAGTTCTTTCAAAGTCTCTTCTGCCCCTCCTTTTCTTTTTGAAAATTTCTTAACCTTGATCTGAGGTTGATGTATCATGAAAACTCGCTTCGTTTTTGTGATCTTTTTCTTTGACTTGAACTTAAAACCTCCATTTCGTCCTTTCTTACTTGTATAATCCAGCAGATCATTCCTTTGTTTGTCAAACCACAAGTTAATGCCAAATAGTTCATCCACTTGTGATGACTGATCCAACTCCAACTCTTCTGTAGACAGAGTGGTAATGTCTGTCAGAGCCTCCATTTCGATCATATCCTCCTGCATTCTGGTCCCGCCAGCTTGCGATTCACTCTCCAAGCTCCTCTGTTTAATTTCTTCTTGTTTTACAACCAACACTTCATTATTAACCTTTTTTTTTAGACCTTCTTTCAGTTAAAGCCGAAATGTTAAGGGTAAAAGAATCTAAAAATTCTTGAAAAACTTTTGCAATTACAGTTTGGATATTTTCTAAATCACCAAGTGATAATCCTGCAGGTCTAACATCAGCCATTGTTCCAACTTTTACTTATTCAACTGTCAAACAAAATCCATATATTCACCACTCTGTACAAAATTCTAATTTGTTTAAAGTCAATAACAGTTCTTTTCCATTCCACATCCACTCTAAAATGTTTTCCAGTAGCTCTTTGTCTGTTACAAATGTAACAAGCGCTAACAATCACTTTCACTAGTTAGCTTTGTTCCACGCCCTCAGGCGCCATTTACAGTTGTGATCAAAATTATTCAACCTCCACTGAAATTGAGTGTTTTGGCCAGTTTGACATTGATTTTGATCATTCAGTCATCTTGCTTACATTTACATCAAAGAAGCACTTGTAGGTCAGACAAATATAACATAACATTTATAATGAAATAACCACAAATGTCGTTTCTGTGCTCACATCATTATCAGTTTTATTCAACCCCCAAGTGACATTCAATCTTAGTACTTAGTACAACATCCTTTTACAGTTATAACAGCTTTTAAACGTGAAGCATAGCTTGACACAAGTGTCTTGCAGCGATCTACGGGTATCTTCGCCCATTCTTCATGGGCAAAAGCCTCCAGTTCAGTCACATTCTTAGGCTTGCGCACTGCAACTGCTTTCTTTAAGTCCCACCAGAGGTTCTCAATCGGATTTAAGTCTGGTGACTGCGATGGCCACTCCAAAATGTTCCAGCCTTTCCTCTGCAACCATGCTCTAGTGGACTTGGAGGTATGCTTGGGATCATTGTCCTGTTGAAAGGTCCAACGTCTCCCAAGCCTCAGGTTTGTGACGGACTGCATCACATTTTCATCCAATATCTCCTGGTACTGAAGAGAATTCATGGTACCTTGCACACGCTGAAGCTTCCCTGTACCTGCAGAAGCAAAACAGCCCCAAAGCATGATTGACCCTCCGCCATGCTTCACAGTAGGCAAGGTGTTCTTTTCTTCATAGGCCTTGTTCTTCCTCCTCCAAACATAGCGTTGATCCATGGGCCCAAACAGTTCTAATTTTGTTTCATCAGTCCACAGAACACTATCCCACAACTTTTGTGGTTTGTCCACATGACTTTTGGCATACTGCAGTCGACTCTTCTTATTCTTTGGCGACAGCAAGGGGGTGCGCCTGGGAGTTCTGGCATGGAGGCCTTCATTACGCAGTGTGTGCCTTATTGTCTGAGCTGAAACTTCAGTACCCACAACTGACAAATCTTTTCTCAGTTCCTCAGCAGTCACACGGGGACTTTTCTCCACTCTACGCTTCAGGTAGCGCACAGCAGTCGAAGTCAGCATCTTCTTTCTGCCACGACCAGGTAGCGTTTCAACAGTGCCCTTTGCTTTGAATTTGCGATTGATGCTTCCTATGGTGTCTCTTGGTATGTTTAACATCTTTGCAATCTTCTTATAGCCATTGCCCTTCCTGTGAAGAGAAATCACCTCTTCTCTTGTCTTCCTGGACCATTCTCTTGCCTTCACCATGTTTGTAACCACACCAGTAAATGTCTAGAAGGAGCTGAGTATCACAGTCATTTTAAAGCTGCCTAATTGGTGCTTATTATGCTTGATTGCTGCTCGGTGACATCCACAGGTGTTTTCAATACCTGATCGAAAACACCTGAATGAACCTCTGTTCTTCAGAGTGGTAGTCTTTAAGGGGTTGAATAATTGTGTCAATGAAGAAACCACAAAAGAAACATTTACTACTGTATTACAAAAACAATTGATGTCATTTTAGTTGCATTTGGTTCTGTAAAACGTCCTTGTAGGATTTCATTCTGAATACAATTACAAATGTACACTATAGTCCCTAAACCCCTTTACAGCATTGGGGGTTGAATAATTTTGATCACAACTGTATATAGCTTGTTCTACAGTCAGAGCAGAGCAACAACTACAAGGATTTCCAGGGAATTCTACTCTGCCAGACACAAGGCAGGGATTACCATGAGTGAGCACATACTCAAATTAAATGCCACCAGAGCTAAGCTCATGCAAAGAGGGGAAATGATAACAGATGAGAGCATGATGAGCATCATCATCAATTCATTAGATAGCAGCTGGGATAACTTTGTGACCCAGCTGGATAGTCTAAATTTAGAACACCTATCCCTAGGCATGCTCACGAATAGGCTAATAGCTGAGGACAGCCTGAGAAGGGACCGTCATCTATCCAGAAGGGAACCCAGATCCATAAAGAGGGTTGAGTTCCAGGATAGAGCAAGGAACGCTCCTGAATGCTTTAACTGTGGTTCCAGGAACCACCTAAAAAGGGATTGCCCCAGAAACAACAGAGACAGAAGGCACGACAATTATAGAGGGAGACATTCACCAGAACGTAGAAGGAAACAATCCCCAGAGCACAGAACCTTTAAAGGGAGAGAACGTGGGTGGTCTCCCAACCCCAGAAGACCACAAGAGCGTAGGGACAGCTCTAGAGACAGCTACTCAGGGTACATGTATGGCTTCAAGTGTGATGATTCAGGAAGTGGACCAGAGGTAAGGGAAAACATGTGGCTTCTAGATTCGGGAGCCACAGATCACACAACGTATAACCCTAAACTATTTAACACACTCAGCAAAGCAGACTTTAGGCTAAAAGTAGCTAACCAGAGCAGTGTTCAAGTAGTAGGAAAAGGGATCATACACATACCACAAGTTGGGAAAATAGAGGGGGTATTGTACGTACCGGAGATACCCCATAATGTGTTGTCCACCACTAAACTCACACGGGACACAGGCAGTGAAATAGTATTCAGAGACGGGGAGGCCCATATACTTAGAGAAGGGAAAGAGGTCGGAGAAGTGACTATACTAGAGGGACTACCTTATTTTTCACCCAACAAAGGAAGTATCAACACTAGCGTAGTAATTGAAAGTGAGAGAAACTCAGGATCTGAGGAGGTAAATCTGGAGAATGACAAAAGTAAGAAATCTAGTAAGGACTCTATCTACATTGGTAAACCTATGCATGATGATTGCGCACAACTCCTACACAGGAGGCTAGGGCACATTAGCTTTCCTGTTGTAAATAAAATGCCTGAATGTACTGAAGGACTTAAAGTAAAGAACTGTGTTAACTATTTGGAATGCTCAGTTTGTAAGCGCTCAAAAATTAAGGTAAAAGCCAGGCCCAGAAAATCAGAGAGAACCACAGAATCCCCCTTCCAACTGGTACATATGGACCTCGTAGGGCCCCTAAAACCTTCTATAAAACATAAGAAAAGATTTTTTCTAAACATTGTAGACAACTATAGCAGATATGGGTACGTCTACTCACTCAGGCATAAGAGTGAGGTACCGCACAAATTCAAAGAGTTCCACAAAAGGATAGAATTATAGCATAACATCAGAATAAAACAGATAATGACTGATAGGGGGTCAGAATTCATGGCAAAGGAATTCTCGAGGTGGTTAAAGGGAACAAGGCATAGCGCATTACTCCACTTCGCCTTTTTCGCCATTCCAAAATGCGGTTTCAGAGACAAAGAACGGAGTACTCCAAACCATGATGAGGTGTGTCTTGGAGGACGTGGGACTGGGACAATCTTTTTGGTCCGAAGCACTACACTATTCAAACTACACCCTAAATAGACTGTGGTCAAGCTCCATCAACAAAACACCATATGAAATGCTATATAAAAGAAAACCAAACCTGTCACACCTACGAACATTCGGTGCCCCAGCAGATGTCCACATCCCCAGACAACTGAGGAGAAAGGGAGATAAAATATCCAAAAGGTTGAGGTTCATAGGATATGAACCAGGGACTAAGGGCTACAGATTTATAGATAGTAATAATAGGTTTATAGTATCCAGATCTGCTAACTTCCACGAAAACTCCAACTGGTCCAGACTCCACTCCAATGAAATACCCTACAACAGAGTCACACACAATCACAACCAGGGGAGAATTGAACCAGTCATAACACAACCAAAGGGGGCCAATCTGGACAAGGCAAAATGTCTCAAAGCGTGCACGAGGGGATGGAAAGAGGGACACCCCACTCTGAAAATAGACTGTCTAACAGACAAAGAGGCTGGACGCATGCACGAAGCAGACACACCCCCAAGCCGGCCCATAAGAGAAAATAGAAATAAATTACCCAAAAGATTAGAGGACTACGTGATGACCATTCACAGTGACAACACCACACCCAACTCCTACGAGGACATAATAAAACTTCCACATGAGGAGAGAGAGAAATGGGAGATAGCCATGAAAAAAGAGATGGATAGCCTAAAGGACTTAAATGTGTACTCACCAGCCCAAGTGCCTGAAAACAAAAAACCCATTGGGACAAAATGGGTATTCAGGGTTAAAAAGCTGGAAAACGACAAAACCTTATACAAGGCCAGGTTGGTCGCACAAGGGTTTGCCCAAAAATACCCGGAGGACTACACGGACACTTACTCGCCCACTGTCAGGGCTGAGAGTGTTAAAAGTGCACTAGTCATGGCAACCGTGTTGGGGTTTGAAGTATTTCAGTTTGATGTGCAGACCGCATACCTTCACGCTGAACTGGATAAGGAGATATACGTTAAAGCACCCCCAGGTTTTAACGAAGGAGGGAACTGCACCTGGCTCCTAAAAAAGAGTTTGTATGGACTTAAACAATCTGGAAAAAGGTGGTATGACTGCCTAGCCAAGGCCCTCAACTCCATGGGCTTTACAGCCACCTCAGCTGATAAGTGCTTCTTCACAAAGAAAGAAAATAATTCATTCGAAGGCATACTTGTCTACGTTGATGACATCTTATACATAGGCAAGCATAGGGATAGATGTGAGAAATTCGCCACTGAATTGGGAAGCCATTTCTCCCTAAAATCACTAGGCAAAATCGACAAGTACCTGGGAGTCCACGTAACAAAAACTGACAAAGGATACAGACTTTCACAAAAGGAAAAGATCACAGAATTACTCTCTAAATGCAACATGTCAGAGGCGAAGCCCAGTGAAACGCCTATGCAACCAGACTTCCTGAAGAACATGTATGGCGAATACGAACCTTTCAACGATAACCAATTGTACAGGTCCACAATAGGTTCACTACTATACATCGCCAATTGGACCAGGCCCGACATCGCCTTGGCAGTCAACCTATTATCCCAGCACATGAGCAAACCCACTTCTTTCCACTGGGATGCCATTAAGAGGTTACTCAGATACCTCAAATACAGCATCAACGCACAGCTTTGCCTTGAACCAGCGATAACCACAAAACCAGAACTAACGTGCTTTGCTGACGCTGATTGGGCGGGGGATATTCAGAGTAGAAAGAGTACTTCAGGCTATGTACTATTTCTCAATGGTAGCCCCATCCATTGGTACACTGGAAAACAGAAGCTAGTGGCCACCTCTACCACAGAGGCAGAGTTCGTCTGTCTATCCAAAGCCACCAAAAATCTGATATGGTTCGATGATTTGTTAAGTGACATTTGGGAGGAACCATCCTACCCCATAATAATACATGAAGACAACAAAGCCGCGATAGAAATATCAAAGGCCGACGCTGTAGGGCAACGGTCAAGGCACATTGATATAAAATGCAAACATGTCAGACAATTTACCGAATTAGGTTTCATTAGAGCTGTGCATTGCGACACTGAAGAGCAAACAGCAGATATATTAACGAAACCCCTACCACACAAACAGCATTCACACCTCAGGTCTAAGATTTGTGTTTATATGTAACCCATGTGAATAATTTGTATGTATCCATAAATTGTGTATATGTATTCAGTTAGGCATTTAGAGGGGGTTTTGTCAAGGTAAATGCCTATCTTCATTGTAACAACTGGGCCACAGTCATGTAAGGGTTAACCCACCTACCACATATCCCATCAGCCCCCTGACCACTCCTTACCTTCTGGCCCCTCCCCCCGGGTATAAAGGGTTCTCCTCCACATGGAGCACAGTTGTTCCAGATGTGTACCTGTAAAGGAAGGTCAAGAGGTCAGTACCTGAGACACTGAATGGGCCTAAACTTAACTAAGGCCTAAATAAAAGAATTGATTGAAGAATCATCTTGTGTCTAGAGTTATTTGGTAAGATCCATCCCTTTTCAAAATATATCAAGTTCTCATGAACAGCACAGCCAATGTCGTAGTCTTATATGGTGAAAGTAGGTCCATAACTTTTCTGAGAATGTACTTGCAATTGGCAGAAGTGGAAGATATACCAAAGAAGACAAAAATCTGGGTTACAACAGCTCAGGCAGATTACACTTCAATTTCTTTCTATAAATCGTGGGATATCCGTTTCCTGCAAGGTGCTTTATCCTTTGCGGTTCACACAAAGGAGATCGAAGACTTTCCAAAGTTTCTCAAAAGCATAAGTCCAATCAACAACCAGCATGATTATTTTAGGAAAGATTTCTGGGAACAGGCATTCAACTGTTTCTTCACCAATCCTGAAACAGTGACGTCTGAGAACAAATGTATTGGACAGGAGAGGCTTGAGACTCTTCTTACATCTGTGTTTGAAACACGTATGAGTGGCCAGAGCTATAATATTTACAATGCAGTCCATGCTGTGGCACATGCTTTGCAATCTCTGTATTTATCAAAGTCCAGCCAAAGAATATTAGTGAAAGAAAGAAGGCAGCAGTTTCCGAATCAAGTGTTATGGCAGGTAAGTTCTAAAGCAGAGAAATATACCATGTGTGTAGAAGCAACATCTGTCCATCAACCTTAATGAGTAATATTTTTAGGACATTGATATGATTCTAAAAGTGAAATAAACTACTGACTTATTGAACTGGAATATTTATATGCTTGTATGGTATAATCGGCATTTTACAAAATTCCTGCAACAACCTTTTGAATATTCTTTCGTCCCTCAAATTAACTGTTATAAAGATGAGTCTATAAGTATATGGAAGGAGATAGTTTCCCCCCTCCATTATGTGCTGGATCAGAGGCTTGATAACCTTTTGTTCTAGAAGATTTGATTGGAATATTTCTACAGACTTTTTTTTATTATTCTAAGGAATGTGGTGCCCACTTTTCAAGGCATTTCCTGATGAAGATGTTCTACATGAATCTCATCATAGACCTTCTATTAAGACTCACTTGCGTTGCTGTTCTGCTCATTATTTCTTGTTTTTTTTAATAAGAAAAGTTTTTATTGGTTAAAAATATACAATATTATAGTTTACAATATGTTGAATTTTCAATATCTTTATAGAAAAGATATTTAAATTATTATTTTCTCTTTTTTAAATTCTCACACAACAGACATTATTATGTTAAATCAAAACAATCAACCGGAATATATAAAAGTTATGTAAGCAAAGAAAGCCAATAGCCAAAATATTATACAAAGTACAGTGAAAAAAGAGTAAAAAGAGATATCAAAAAAAACCCATTCGATAATAGATTCCCCTCCTTTCTTCATTTCCTAGTTCTAGCTCTTAAAACCATGGCCTGGCCTCCCCCCTCCTCCCGGGCTGCCACAGCCCCGCCCGCCCCCGCTCCTTGTTCATCTAATACTTCCCCCTCTTCAGCTCCTGTATCTTCTCCCTCTAGGAAGGACTTATGCTGCTCAAAAAAGGCCTTAGCCTCCGCTACGTTATTAATTTTCTTCCTACTGTCCTTCCAGAAAATCATCAAACCCTCCGGAATCAACCACCTAAAGCCTACTCCCTTAAGGTACAGCTTGTTTGATAAAAAATAATATTTTCTCCTTAATTCTCGTACCTGTCTGGGAATCTGCTTTAGGATGGTGACCTCCTTGCCCCTGTACACCAGCGCCCCCAGTCTTTGTTTTCTCAATATCTCATCTCTCATTTCCCTTCTTACAAATTTAATATGGACCTCTCTTGGGACACTATGTAAAATTGCAAATTGTGAGTTTACTCTATACACCAGATCCACATCCCTTCCAGTAGACTCCAAATCTCTTTCAAGAAATTCACCCAACATTTTGACCATCACTTCTCTCAAATTTTCCTGGTCAAGTTGTTCCACGTTTTGAAACCTGAGAAAATAAGACATCTTATCTAATTGTAAAGTTAGCATTGCATTTCCTCTCCCTTCTTCCATCCGCTGGAGTGCCCGTACCTCCCCCTCCAGACCCCCCATCTTCTTCTTGTTTTGCTCTGCCAGCTGTTGAACATCATTTAAATCTTTTTTCGTAAGTGTCATTTCAGATTTAATTTCAGATAATCCTTTTTGCAAATCATCCAACTTATCCAATTTCTGATCCAATTTCGCCAGTCTTTCCAAAAATTTTTCCATGTCAGCTGCTGTTGTTTTGTGGCCCTTGGCCATCTTATAATGGTAGAAGATGAAAAATCCCAAAAAACAAGCCTCCAGGAAAGAAAGAGAAAGAGAAAGAGGGATTGACAGTCAGTGTAATTTTTCCAGTATCCACCAGTGGGCACTCACAGGAGCAACGAGTCCGGAGTGCAGAGTAGGTCAAACAGGAAGCTCGAGGTGGGTAATGTCTTCAGTCGTAAATAAAGAAGCAGGAAGTCGGACCGCCGCCATAGCTCTCCACCGGGAAGAGAGGCCACCAGACCTCTTTGACAAATTCTGATTCAGCCATCCTCAAGAAAAAGTCAGCAAAGGAAGGGGTATTTTTCCATTTCTTTCCCCCTACTTCTCAGCCAAGGCACCTTTCCAGCTACAAGGGGGGGGGGAACTCCAACCCCCCCCTCACCTCCAGGATGCCTTGTCAGCTCTCTGCTCCTTGCAGTTAAAACTCCATCATGCCACCTCAACTCTCCGGTCGATCAGCTCCCAGTCCGCTGTGTCTTGCAGGTAAGCGCCAGTCCCCTTAGGCGCTGTGGTGCCTCAGCAGTCCCAGAAAAGGCCGCCGATCGCCTCCCTCCCCCGCTGGAGCCTCGGGCGCGCCAGCATCGGCCTCCCGGCCCCTGGATGTGAGGCAGGGGACCCCTGGCAAGCCGCCCTCAAACGGCAAATGCCCCAATATTAGGGCGTTTGGCCCATAGGGCCTCCAGATGGGGGGGATCGGACACTGGGGCCAGAGCTAGCCCAATCAGTGTCCGTCGCCTCTGGGACCGGAACCGGAAGCCCTGCTCATTATTTCTTACTGCTAGACTTATTCTACAGTCAGAAGTCAGTTTTTTGAGAATTTAATCAGACTCTGCTTTTGTGCCACTAAAATCCATTGTGCTATGTTGTTTACTCTAGGGGTCCTTGTTAAGTCCTGTTTATTCTAGAATGAAACAGAAAATATGTTGTATGTATTTAGTAACTGCTACTCTTGTTTTTCCTTGAATAATGGAACTTTGAGGAACTTCAAGCCTCGGAGTCTTCTTTCATTAGGGGTGTTACTTGGAACCCTGACATTTATTCTAGAAAGAAACAGAAAATATGTTGGATGTGTTCTTTTTACATTCTCTATTATCCTTATTATATTTAGTAAGAGCTACTCTTGTTTTTCCTTGAATAATGCCTCAGTAAGTGGGAATGAAGGAGGTAGTGTGATACAATGGAGAAAACAACCATGGTTTAAGAACATAATTTATGGATAAGGTTTAGGAAATTCGTGGAAAGTATTAATTTATCTGAACATTTCAAATACTTTAGTATATCTGATATATATTTGCTCCAATTGCCACTTGTAAAAGTCCTGATGAAATTGTGAAATTTATGAAAATCATAATGAAAAAATTATGTTAAGAGAACAGAAACATCTCCACATTATGCCCTTTATCAATACAGATAGTCCCTAAAGGCACTAGAAAAGTTTGCCTGTTATAATGCCCTCTTTTCTAACCATTTGTAGGGAATGTTCTTTGACATGGTAAAATAACTTGGTGAGGAGGAAATTGAAATTTTTGGGTCACTTTGGGTCACCTCTGAGATGTAGGTATATATTTCCCCACTTGTAACACCATAGCCAGTCAAAAGAAAGAATTAGAAATAACTGTTTCTATATACACTGTGTGCACAATTATTAGGTAAGTGAGTATTTTGACCATATCATCATTTTATGCATATTTTCCACCTCCAAGCTGTATAAACTTGAATACTTGGTGGATATAAACATATCAGGTGATGTGTTTTTGTGTAATGAAGGAGAGTGTGGCCTAAGGAGATCAACACCCTATATCAAGATGTGCATAATTATTAGGCAGATTCTTTTGCTCAGTCAAAATAGGCCAAAAAAGAGATTTAAGTGACTTTGAAAAGTAAAGTCTTTCAAAGGGATTCAGCACCCTTGAAATTGCTAAGATATTGGAGCGTGATCATAGAACCATCAAACATTTTGTTGCAAATAGTTAACAGGATTATAAGAAACATGTTGAGAAAAAAAGATGCACATTAACTGCCAAAGATTTGAGAAGAATCAAATGTGAAGCTACCAGGAATCCATTATCCTCCAGTACTGTTATATTCAAGAACTGCAACCTACCTGGAGTGCCCAGAAGTACAAGGTGTTCAGTACTCAGACATGGGCAAGGTAAGGAAGGCTGAAACCCGACCACCACTGAACAAGACACATAAGTTGAAATGGCAAGACTGGGCCAAGAAATATCTGAAGACAGATTTTTCAAAGGTTTTATGGACTGATGAAATGACAGTGACTCAACGGACGAGATGGATGGGCCCATGGCTGGATCAGTAATGGGCACAGAGCTCCACTTCGACTCAGCCAGCAAGGTGGAGATGGGGTACTAGTATGGGCTGGTATTATTAAAGATGAGTTGGTTGGACCTTTTCGGGTTGAAGATAGACTCAAAATCAACTCCCAAACCTACTGCCAGTTTTTAGAAGACACTTTCTTCAAGCAGTGGTACAGGAAAGAGTCTGCATCTTTCAAAAGACCTTGATTTTTATGCATGACAATGCTCCATCGCATGCATCAAAGTACTCCACTACATGGCTAGCCAGTAAAGGCCTTAAAGATGAAAGAATAATGACATGGCCCCCTTCCTCACCTGACCTACACCCTATTGAGAACTTGTGGGACCTTCTTAAATGGGAGTTTACGGTGAAGGAAAACTTCTTTGAACAGTGTCTGGGAGGCTGTGGTTGCTGCTGTACAAATGTTGATTGTCAACAGATCAAGAAACTGACAGATTCCATGAATGGAAGGCTTATGACTGTTACTGAAAAGAAAGGTAGCTATATTGGTCACTGATTTTTTTTGTCAATTCTCAGAAACATTTATTGGTACATTTTGAGTTTGTTTATTATTCTCACTGCAAATAAACGAGTGAGATGGGCAAATTTTCATTTTTCATTTAGTTGCATCATAATTTTGCACACTAATAGTTGCCCAATAATTGTGCACACATAGGTATTCTCCCAAGAAAGCCAAAACCTCACTTTTACTTTCTTAAATGTTCAGGTTTGAGGTTTATTAACATTTTGGATTCACCGAGAGCACTGTAGTTATTCAATAATGAAATTAATCCTCCAAAATATAACTTGCCTAATAATTGTTCACACAGTGTTACTGTGTATATATTATTTACACTACAAAGTGTAATTTTGTAGATTTTTCACTGATTTTGTTTATTTTGTAGTTCTATGTTTATACATTTTCATTTTATTGTATTAATATGATATTTTGCTTCTACTTTTGTTTTGAAATGATTGTTGTATTATTTGTTCGGTGCTAGTCTACAACCAAAATAAAAGCAAACAAGCAATATCCAGTATAAATCCTTCCTTCCCTCCCTCCCTCCCTTGCTACCCCCTTCCCTCCCTCTTTTTATCTCTATCCATGTATTATAGCTTCATTCCTTTCTAAGAAGTGTCTCATTCAACAACAGTGTTGGTGAAAAGATCACTTTTGACAAAAATGGAAAATTTACTGGCGGATTTGATATTATCAACTGGATCACATTCCCAAACCAGTCTTTTATTAGGGTCAAATTTGTCACAGCTCCACCTGACAAATTCTTCAATATCTCTGGGGATTCCATTACTTGGCCAGTAGGATTTCCTCAGGTTAGATATATGAATCTAGGTTTGTCTGCCTTCATTTATACAGCATAAAAATGTCTCTCTATTGATAGAAAATTCATAGCATCATCTTTTGGTTAACCTCTGTAGAAATCCCACGGGGAAAGGGAAAAAAAAGACCTGTATGAATGTTTACATTTGAAATATTTGGTATAAAATATTTGTCACATTTTTACTTGTGACCTCTCATATGGATTATGCTGTGACATGGAGCTGCCCTTGAAGAGAGTTCAGAAGTTTTAGCTAGTGCAGAATACAACAGAGCATCTAGTAAATCACTACTAGGTTATTTGTCATATGCAATATGACTAGTCTCTGTGTTAAATAGGTTGCTAGTCTGCTATCATGTGCAGTTCAAGATGCTGGTGTCAACCTTTAAAGCCCTTCATGCCTTAGAACAAGATTAATGGAGATATAATCTCTCCTCAATTATTTCAATCCATACCAGGCAGGCAGGAGGAATATGCTTCAGCTTCCATCAGACAAAGAATGCTTAAAGCCTATAAAATGTCCCTTTCCTCCTTTTAGTAACCCTCAACTGGAATGTCTCTCTCTAGAGGTCAAGATGGCCATAATTATGCTGGCCTTTTCTAAGACCCTAAAACTATGATTTCATGCCCATGCTTGGGGCTCTGACTGTGTGAAGGGAAACCCTACTTTGTTGTATGAGCGATATAAGTTTAATATTTCTTGGTTGCTTTACAATTTAATTTTTACAACGCTTGAAATTCCTATATCAAAAATATTATTTTTTCATTTCTTGCTAGGCTCCACCTTGTTCTTTATGTAATGATGCTTGTAAGGCAGGATACAGCAAGGTCAAGAAAGAAGGGGACTCATTTTGCTGCTATGATTGTCTTCCATGTCCAGAGAAGAAAATATCAAAGGAGAAGGGTAGGGGGATTCAAGATATAATGGGGCTAAGCATATGGTACCTATTATAGTTATACCAATTGCCACCTCTAATGGCCCAGATAAAAGCATCAAATTTGGAAAATTTCAATGGAGAATGAATTAAGGGTTCCATATGACATTGTGTATAAACCAGAATATACATCTCTCTTTTGTTCTTTTTCAGACATGGATGACTGTTCTCGGTGCCCAGACGATCATTATCCAAACCCTGACAGAAATACATGCCTTCCAAAGCAGATTAGCTTTTTATCCTATGAAGAACCCATGGGGATCAGTCTTACTGTCCTTTCTCTTTGTTTTTGTTTAAAGACAATTTTGGTGGTTATAATTTTCATTAAACACAGACATACTCCCATTGTCAAAGCCAACAACCGGAATCTCACCTACACGCTCTTTGTTTCTCTCCTCCTATCTTTCCTTTGTGTGTTTCTATTTATTGGGAGACCCAACAAAATTCTGTGTCTCCTTCGTCAACCAGCTTTTGGTCTCATCTTCTCGGTGGCAGTTTCTTGTGTATTGTCCAAAACCTTTGTAGTGGTTCTAGCATTTATGGCCACCAAACCTGGCTCCAAAATGAGGAAATGGGTGGGTGGAAGAATCGTCACTTTTATTCTTTTTTCCTGCTCCCTTGTTCAAACCACTATTTGCATAGTATGGTTGACAAGTTTTCCACTATACCCAGATTTTGATACACAGTCAATATCTGAAGAAGTCATCCTGGAGTGCAATGAGGAATCGATCATGTTCTATTGTGTTTTGGGCTTTATGGGTTTTCTTGCTCTGGTTAGCTTCTCTGCTGCTTTTCTAGCTAGGAAGTTACCTGACAGCTTCAATGAAGCCAAATTCATCACCTTCAGCATGTTGGTCTTCTGCAGTGTTTGGCTTTGCTTTGTTCCAACTTATCTAAGCACAAGGGGGAAATATATGTTAGCTGTGGAGATCTTCTCCATGATTTCCTCCAGTGCTGGCTTATTAGTGTGTATCTTTTTTCCCAAGTGTTTTATAATTGTGATGAGACCTGAACAGAGCAATAAGCATCAGTTAATGAAAAGAAAATTATAAATCATCTTTCTTTATATATATATGTCTGATAATTTTTCCAAGTATACGTTTAAGCCAGAGAGTATATGGCATATGCAATTACATAGCAGAATAGGACAAGTAGCTACAGCCAACTCGCCACGGCCAACTCATTACAGTCAACTCATCATGGGAGAACTCACCATGGTTAACTCACCACAGGACAGTTCATTGGGGGCAATTCAACTATTCAGTTTAAATATTTATAATAATTTTAAAATATTTTAATTTTTATCATTCACATTTCATTTTATCCCTCCTTTCTTTAATGATTCTATTCCACTCTTTCTTCAATATTAGTGTAATCCTTGTCCTGCTGTGAGTTTTCCCATGCTGAGTTGGCTGTGGCAAGTTGGCTGTGGTGAATTGGCCATGGCCAGTTGGCTGCGGCAAGTGGTCCATTAGATAGGACTACTATGTTTCAGTGTCTACCTTATGAAAAAGCTTCCTCTGTATGATTTAGATGGCTCTGACCCTTTTGTCTTCTTCAAGGATGTGAAGAACTGAGTTTTCTCCTAGATGTTAATTTGTTATATATATTTATTGTATGGTACCTTGGATTTTTTCCCCTTTACATTGGATTAAAGTCTAAGACAATGGTTTTTGTTTTGTTGCTTGTGTTTGAATCATATTAAATTCCAATAAATCATGGTCACGTTCACCCAAAGTTCTGGTAGCTTCAACCCTTTCTATCACTTTTTCTCTGTTAGTAAGAATTTGCAATAGCAATAGCACTTAGACTTATATACTGCTTTACAGTGCTTTACAGCCCTCTCTAAGCACTTTACTGAGTCAGCATATTGCCCCCAACAATTTTGGGTCCTCATTTTACCCACCTTGGAAGGATGGAAGGCTGAGTCAACCTTGAGGCTGATGAGATTTGAACTGACAAATTTCAGCCAGCAGTCCGCAGTCAGCAGAAGTTCCCTGCAGTACTGCACTCTAACCACTGAACCTCTGTAGCTCATTAGGTCCATTGTAGCAGCCCCTGTAGTTCCCTCCTCTACCTTTTGGATGACAGAGTTGTCAGTTAGCCGGTCTGGAATGTGTTGATCTCCCACTTGATGCAGAGTTTGTCTCCCAGTTGATGTCAGGTAATTAAAGTCACTCTTTATTACTGTGGTGTGTTTCCTACACACTTTGGTTAACCAACTAGCAAAATTAATTATATTTGGCTATAATTTCTTTCTTTCTTTTTCTTGAACAATGCCTATCATAATTTTCTAATTTTCTAAATATATAATATTATAAGCTGGAAGAGTTACTGAAGAGTCACTTCACTTCAACAGATAAGCTGGAAGAATGACTTTCTATGTATATATGACAGTTAAATTGAAAGTTATCTCTGTTAATATGAGCTGTCAGATCTGGGAGTTTTAGTTCATAATTAAAATAATCATCCTTAGGCTGTTGGTTTGAGCTCCAAGCTTGGCAATTTGATTGCAAATGTTTCATCGCCATTTGAGTTTCTTTACATTGTATGTCTCCTGTAATGGAGACGAAATGTTTCAAACCAAATTGCCAAGCTCAGAGCTCAAACCAACAGCCTAATGACCAAACCAAGCTATTAATATTCAAACACATTTCAATAAACATCCTGTTTTCTACCCTTGTAATTCTTAGTTCTATTCTTAAAGCTGTGTCAGCTTTATTAGAATAGACTCAATCTTAGAATAGAATAGCAGAGTTGGAAGGGACCTTGGAGGTCTTCTAGTCCAACCCCCTGCTTAGGCAGGAAACCCTACACCACTTCAGATAAATGGTTATCCAACATCTTCTTAAAAACTTCCAGTGTTGGAGCATTTACAACTTCTGGAGGCAAGTTGTTCCACTGGTTAATTGTTCTAACTATCAGGAAATTTCTCCTTAGTTCTAAGTTGCTTCTCTCCTTGATTACTTTCCACCCATTGCTTCTTGTCATAACCTCAAGTGCTTTGGAGAATAGTTTGACTCCTTCTTCTTTGTAGCAGCCTCTGATATATCAGAACACTGTTATCATGTCACCCCTAGTCCTTCTTTTCACAAGAGTAGACATATCCAGTTCCAGCAACCATTCTTTGTATGTTTTAGCATCCAATCTCCTAATCATCTTTGTTGCTCTTCTCTGCACTCTTTCTAGAGTCTCAACATATTTTTACATCATGGCGACCAAAATTGGATGCAGTGTTCCAAAATGTGGCCTTACCAAGGCATTATAAAATGGTATTAACACTTCACATGATCTTAATTCTATCCCTCTGTTTATGCAGCCTAGAACTGTGTTGGCTTTTTTGGCAACTGCAGCACACTGCTGGCTCATATTTAAGTGATTGTCCACTAGGACTCCAAGATCCTGCTCACAGTCACCACTATTGGTGAAATTGTAGATGTTTTCATCTGGGAGTTCATATCCACGATAAATTCATTTGCCAAAAACAGCGTAAACCACAAGAAATTATGTTTGTGGCCTGATTTCTCCATCCTACAATGTATCCATGCCTGAGACCTCCTTGCAGAGCTTAAATAATGTTTGGACAAAGGTGAAACAAATCTATATGTCGACTACTGTGCTGACTGTATTAAACATAAGAACATTGACCCATGCCTAACATTTGTGCTCCTGTTTACCAATGTTAGGTATGCATGCCCTCCATCTCCTTAAGTGTGAGGGATCTCACAAAGAACGATGGTCCATTGAGGGCGCTTCCAAGAAAAGGTCAGCACACAAGGATGCAATCAAATTAAGTCTTTATTTAGAAGTAAAAGTAGAGTAAAATAAGTTCCCAGGCATGGAGGCATCCATGCCTGGATTGAGCCCATGGGTCAGTCCCATAGGAGAGTAGAACAAGAGCGGGGGGAGCAGCCCCTGTGCAGGGGTTCTTATAGGGGTCCCTGGCCCCTCCCTTACTGATGTGTGTGGGGGGCCGGAGGGCCATTAACTTTCCCCAATGGGGCTGCAGGGGCCGGAGCCCCCTTGACCCACCAGTGGGATCAAAAGTCCCTCTTTGCTCCCATCTGGTGGCCTTTGAAGAAACTGCCATGGCTGGCACAAAACACCTAACAATTCCCCTTCTTGCCAGTCAATGACAGGTACCAGGGAATATATGTGAGAGGGTGAGCAGGTATCATAGACATGTACAGGTTTACAGGACCAAACACAAACGCTTACACAGAAGGTTGTGTCGGTCAGTGGGCACAGGTTTTGTAAACAGGTCAGCTAACTGGTCAGTTGTGTTACAATGTTTGATGTGTACAAACCCCATTTTGACAAGCTGCCTGACATTCTTGTAACAGATGTCTATGTGGCGGGACCTAGAGCCCACTGCGTATGCCTCTGAGATTCCAATTGTGGCCATGTTATCTTCCTGAATTTGGATGGGCAGAATAGGAGGTGCCCAGATGCTCCTTACCAGAGCATTGAACCAAATTAAGTCATTTGCTGTGTCCGATAGGCTGGGATATTCTGCCTCGGCCGTGGAACAAGAAACAAATTTTTGCTGCCTAACATGCCAATGGATAGGACAGCCATTTAGCAGTGTGAGGAAACCAGAGGTGCTCCGTCTACTCTTGGTGTCACCAGCCCAGTCTGCGTCTGAGTAAGCGGAGAGCTGAGCCGGTCTCCCCTTCTCTGGTTGCAGCATAAGGAGGGCATCGGCTGTGCCACTGAGGTACCTAAGTACCCTCTTGACTGCATTCCAGTGGAATTCCTTTGGGTTTTCCATGTGCCTGGACAATAGATTTACGGCTAAAGCTATGTCAGGCCTGCTCCAATTGCTAATGTATAGCAAGGAGCCAATCACAGATCTATATAATTTGTTGTCTGTGAAGTCAGGGCTGTCTTTGTGATTGTGGCCGTAGTAATCACTTTGCATGGGGCTACGCGTTGGTTTAGACTCCGCCATTTTGCATTTGGCCAACAACTCTTCAATTTTTTCTTCCTGGGATAATGCAAATCCCTTTTTAGTGGCCAAGATATGCACACCCAGATACCTGTCAACCCACCCCAAGGACTTCAGGGTAAACTTTTCCCCCAGGGCCTTGGCAAATTTGTCACACATTTCCTTGCCAGGCCCTATGTATAGGAGGTCATCCACGTAAACCAAAACCCGTTCTGTATCACCTTTGGTGCCACATGTAAAAACGCACTCATCTGCATGAGATGCCCTGAAGCCAATTCTCTCTAAACCCTTTTTAAGGCAGTCATACCAGAGTTTCCCCGACTGCTTGAGGCCATATACCTATATACTCGAGTATAAGCCGACCCGAATATAAGCCGAGGCACCCAATTTTACCCCCCAAAAACTGGGAAAACCTATTGACTCGAGTATAAGCCGGGGGTGGGAAATGCAGCGGCTACTGGTAAATTTCAAAATAAAAATAGATACCAATAAAATTACATTAATTGAGGCATCAGTAGGTTAAATGTTTTTGAATATTGATTTCAAAGAAAAACAGTAAACTAGCTCTGTAAGTGAAAAAGAGGATCAACAAAAACAAAAATCTTGTCACCATGGTGAAGAGAAGCAGTTGTGAAATGAGTGACACGGTTGTTAAGAATGCTACAATGGGCATAAATGATGACCAGTCATGAATGCGAAGACTGGTCAAAAGTGCGAGGACCTGTCAGAAATCACTTTTTTCAGCCGTCTGGGTAGTCCTTTTGTGCATATGGACTACTCAGAGGGCTGAAAAAGTTATTTTTGACTGGTCCTCGCACTTGTGACCAGTCCTCGAACTTACGACTGTCCTCACATTTTACGTTTTTGCCCTATCTTGTCACCATGGTGAAGAGAAGCAGTTGCGAAATGAGTGACATGGTTGTTAAGAATGCTGCTTTTTTCAGCCCTCTGAGTAGTCCTGTCAGGTATGCTTCCTTCAGATACCAGGAAAGGAAAGACCAGACTCCATTATATTAGAATTTCTGTACTTTTACTGGCATAGAAAATGAACGCAACCAAGCGAAGCTGAAACTAAGGTTTTTTCCCACGAGCCTGCATATACAAATCATCCCCTCCCATTGTCCATCGTAAATCATCCAATCCACAGGTCTTCTAGAGGTCAGGTGGAAGCACGTCTGCCCGCATCATCAATCAGGAATGTCACGACGGTTGGCCCGATAACAGTGGTTTCGATTTCCCCTCCTAAACATACTAGCATCTAAATAAGTTTCATTTTCGCACCCCCACAGCCCACATACCCCCCTCCCTCTTTCTATGGCAGCCAAGCAGGAAGGCGGAGGCTGACATTCGGCCCCTCTGCAACAGGGACGTTAGTCCTAAATAGGGAAAGTGAAACAACAAAGAGAAACAATATAACACAACTATTATGTTTTATCAGGATACTTGGTGTGAAACAATTGTACTTTCTTCGGTGCCCTGACATCCCGTTTGTTCACCCACTCAGCTTGCGATAACAGGAAATGTTTCCAGGCCACCAGGTATTGCACCTTAGCATGATGTTTTCTAGAGTCCAGGATCTCTTTTACCTCACAATGTTGCTCTCCTTCTATTAAAATGGGGACGGGTGCAGGGGCCTGACCTGGGCGCAAAGGAGATAGGTGCTCTGGTTTTAACAAACTAACATGAAACACAGGGTGGATCCGTCTCAAGGTTTTTGGTAGCTCCAACTCGACTGTGACTGCATTAATAAGTCTAATGATGGGGAATGGACTTACATACTTAGGCCCAAGCTTTTTAGATTTTTGAGAGGTCTGCAAATACTTGGTGGAAAGGTAGACTCTATCATCCACTTTATAGACCCATGGCGAACACCTTTTTTTGTCAGCTTGAGATTTATGGGCTTGGTGGGCCTCATCTAACGCTTTTCATTTTTTTTTTAAATTTTTTTTTTAATTAAACGTTAAGACATACAAAACAGAAAAAAAAACAAACAATAACATATAGACATAAACAACAAAAATACAACCATTCCCTCCACCTACACCACTCGTACTACATATACATATACATATTTGTTGTCGGTCATCTACAGATCATATCTTTTTTTTTTTTTCAAATTACATGGTCGATTGTCATGTGTTTCACCTCAAAATTGTAAATATTGATATTATGATACTCTTTTTGTTCTATATCTCTCTACTTTATGTAACCCTATTTGTCGTGTTTTAGTTTATTGTTATTTTGCTTTCCAGCCATTGGTACCATTTGTGCCATACTTGGTAGAATTTGCTTTCTTCTTTGTCCTGGAGTTCTAAGGTTAGCTTGTCCATTTCGGCACATTCGTTTATTTTGGAAATGATTTTTTCTCTGCTCGGGATCAGGTCCGTCTTCCAATTTTGGGCATATATGATTCGCGCTGCTGTGAGAATATGGGTACTGAGGTATTTTATTTCTTTATTATATTGTGTTGTCATCATTCCGAATAAGAAGAACTCTGGTTTATTTGGTATTTGCAAGTTTGTTATTTCTTCTATTATGGTTTTGATTTCTTGCCAATAAAGTTGTGCTTTGCTACATTTCCACCACATATGAAAATACGATCCTTTTTGTTTTTTGCATTTCCAGCACAATGCAGATGTGTTTGGGTAAATTTTGGCTAGTCGGGCCGGTGGTAAGTGCCAT
This sequence comes from Ptyas mucosa, assembly GCA_012654045.1. NCBI lineage: Eukaryota > Metazoa > Chordata > Lepidosauria > Squamata > Colubridae > Ptyas > Ptyas mucosa. Next base: position 7,844 of record WNWU01008353.1, on the reverse strand, counting down.
CTGTAGAACATTTTTATTAGATTTTCTTTATAGGACGTGGCTTTCGTCATTCTAATGTTTTGTTTCCATAGTTTCTCCCAATCTGTAAGTTGAATATTGTGTCCTATATCTCTGGCCCATATTATCATGTTGTGTTTAACTGTTTCTTCTAGGAGCGCGTCTCTCAGTAGAAAATTATATAGTTTAGTTATTAATTTTTGGTCCGTCCCTAAAAGAATTTTGTCCAAATCGTTCGAGTCAATGGCTATTCCATATTGTAGTTTGTCTTTGTTATATCTTGATTGGATTTGAGTATAGTGCCACCAATCCATATTTTTGTTAGTCTCCTGGAGTTGTTGTCTTGGAAGAAGTTCACCCTCATCGTTTAACAAATCTTGATATTTCATCATTTTGCCTATTTCTAAAGTATTCGGGAATATTAATGCTTCCATCGGGGACCACCATCTCGGTATTGATGTATAGTATCTCTTTCTTATTCCCAGCCAGATTTTATACAGTGAAGCCCTGATAATATGTCTTTGAAAATACATGTGTTTTTTGTCGGGTCCGTCCCAAAGAAAAGCATGCCATCCTCTTATAAGGTCAAATCCTTCTAGGTATAATGTTCTCTTATTTTCCAATTTTATCCAATCTTTAATCCAAATTATACCGGACGCTTTGTAATATAACTCCCAGTTTGGTACTGCTAGGCCTCCCTTGTCTCTTGTATCCTGTAGTGCTTTAATTTTGATTCTGGGTCTTTTCCCTTGCCATATATATGTTGCTACTATTTTGTTAAGTTTTTTAAAAAAATCCTTCCCTGGATATACTGGTATGACCTGATATAGAAATAATATTCTCGGTAAAATGTTCATCTTTATTGTGTTAATTCTACCTATCAGTGAAAGTTGAATTTTGTTCCATATTTCCAGATCTCTTTTAATTTGTTTTAATAATTTTGTGTAATTATCTTCTTTAATTGTTGTGGATTTCGCTGTCAGCCAGATACCTAAATATTTTATCTTCTTTACTATTTGAAGTCCAATTTTTTCCTCTAATTCTGCCTTCTGCATCTGGTTCATATTTTTGGTCAATACTTTGGTCTTTTGTTTATTTATTTTGAGGCCCGCGACTTCCCCGTATTCTTCTATCTTTAATATTAGCTTTGGTCCTGATTGTCTCGGATTTTCCAGATTGAATATCACATCGTCTGCGAAGGCCAACAATTTGTATTCTTCTCCTTTAATTTTTAATCCTTTAATATTCTCATCTTTCCTTATCTCATTTAAAAGGGTCTCCAGGACTATTATAAATAATAATGGTGACATAGGACATCCTTGTCTTACCCCTTTCTGTATGTCGAAAATTTGTGTCAAGTCGCCATTTATCGCTATTTTTGCTGTCTGATGAGTATAGATTTTTTGTATTAATCTGTTGAATTTCTGTCCACAGTTCATTTTCTCCAATTGTTTTATCAAAAAGTTCCAGTTTACGTTATCAAACGCTTTCTGGGCATCGAGCGAAATTATTGCTGTTTCGGTTTCTATCCTTTGGTCATAGTATTCCAGTATGCTGATAATTGATCTAAGATTATTTCTAATTTGTCTGGTGGGTATAAAGCCGTTCTGATCAGGGTGTATATATTTATGTATTATTGTTTTCATTCTCTGCGCCAGTATTGCCATTAATAATTTATAGTCAGCGTTGAGTAGTGATATCGGTCTATAATTACTAATTTGTGTCGGATCTGTATCTTCTTTGTGTATTAATGTTATGATCGATTCAGTCCAGGATTTTGGGATTTCTGCTTCAGATAGTGCTTCATTAAAAACTTGTAAAAGTATTGGATTGATAATTTGCTGGCAGTACTTATAGAATTCGGCTGGGATTCCATCCGGACCTGGCGTTTTGTTATTTTTTTGTTTTTTGCGGGCTTCCACTAATTCAAACATCGTTATGGGTCGATTCAATCTTTCTCTGTGCTCTTCTTCAATTGGAATAATTTTGGATTTCTGCAAATAGGCTTCGATTTGTACCTCCGAGACATTCTCCTTTCGGTAAAGTTTTTTATAAAATTCTATCACTATATTTTTCTTCTCTAGATGTGTGTAATGGGGAATTCCAGAATCATCTTGAAGTTGATGAATAATCCTTTTTTCTGTCTGTTTTTTTAATTTATACGCTAGCCAGCGTCCCGTCTTATTTGCGTGTTCAAAGTTGATCTGTTTCGCCATTCTTATTTTGTGGGCTATTTCCGTTTTTGTAGTTAAATTTAATTTATGTTTGGCCAGATTGAGTTTTTGTTGTACTGTCTTGTTATTGGGTTGCTTCTGCAATTTGGTTTCTTCTACTTTTATCTCATCCAGGAGCTCATTTCTAATTTGTTGTTTCTGTTTTTTCCTTTTGGCTATGTATGCAATTGTTAGACCCCTAATATATGCTTTCGTTGTGTCCCATAAATTTTGTGTCGTTGTTTGATCGTTGGTATTGATACGCAAAAATGATTTCATTTCTTTTTCTATCATCTGTTGGTAGTCTTTTTCCTTTATTGTAGTTGTATCCATCTTCCATCTTTTCTGTTTCCGCAGACCTTTCCATACTAGTTCGATAGGATTATGGTCGGCCCATATGCTGGGAGTGATTTCTATCTCTTTTGTGTCTGTACTAAGTTGCGGTGTCATCCAGGCCATGTCTAGCCTGGACCACGACTGGTGTGGGCCTGAGAAGTATGTGTATTGTTCCGTGTTAGTATGTGTATCTCTCCATGTATCGTGTAGGCTCAATTCTTCTACCAGGTCTTTGAATGTTTGTGGTAAGGTTCTTCTCTTGGGCTTATTCTGCCTAGTAGTATGGTAGTCATCATTTAAATTTACTATAGCATTAAAGTCGCCAACAATACATATATTTTCATAGTCTAATTCCTTTAGTTTATTATGTAGTTCTTTGTAAAAGTCAATTTGATTCCCATTTGGGGCATAGATCGCGACTATCAAAATTGTTTTAATTTCCAATTCGAGTTCAATCATCAAGATTCGACCTTCTTTATCATTGTAGATTGGTTTTGTTCTTAATTGATCTCTGGCATATATTACCACTCCCCTCTTTTTACAATCTCCTAAGGCTGTGTATAGTACTCCGAGTTTTTTATTTTCAAGGAGTTTTCTCTGTTGTCTCCTTATATGAACTTCCTGTAGCACAATTATATCTGACCTTAATTTCTGTAATTTTGTAAATATTTGGTGTCTCTTCGTCGGTGAATTCAGACCGTTTATGTTTATGGAAGTAAGTTTTATCACTTCTTCCATTTCTTTGATTATTTATTTATCCGTTATTTTCAGTTTATTTGTGTTTCTTGTAACTCTTTGTGTAATTTCCGTTGTTTCCTCCCTCTCCAAACCCCTCTTCTTTTGTTCTTTATGTTCCTTGCTTTTCAGTTGTCTCTCTTGATCGCTTACATTTATTTGTTCTTTACTCCCCGTTTTTTCATCTTGCTTTTCAAATACGAAATGTTGTTCCATAAATTCTTGGGCTTTCTCTATGGAGTCTATGCGAAATTTTTGTCCTTCCCAGGAGATTAGTACGCCTTCCGGTATCAGCCATCTAAATTTTATTTTTGATTTATTTAATTGTTTCGTTAAGAAGTTATAATCTTTCCTTCTCTCTCTGGCCCTTCTTGGTACTTGTTTTAGTGTAAGTACCTCCCTTCCTTTATACTGAACTGTCTCTTCCCTCATTCTTCTGTATATTTCTTCTTTTAGTGTTGTTTTCGTGAATCTTATGTGAACCTCTTTGGGGAGTTTATTTCTTCTGGCATAGTTGGTGTAGGCTCTGTAGATTTCGTCAGTTCCATTTCTGATTTCGTCTTTGTCTATGCCTGTTGTTTTAGCCAGCAGTTCAATCATGGTTTCTCCTAGATCCTCATCTTTTTGTTCTTCAATATTTTGGAATCTTAAGAAAAAGGAGGCCTTCTCCATCTCAAGATATATTAGTGCATCTTCTGTATCCCGGGTCTTTGTAACTTGTTGGTTCTCTACCCTCTCCAACCTCCTAACTGTGGCTTCTGCTTTTTCTTCCACCCTATGTATTCGTTGTTCATTTTCTGTGATATTTTGTTGGATTTTAACTATTTTCTCGTTTATAACTTTAATATCGTCTTTGATCTCTCCTACATCTGATCGCATCTGTTCTTGGTTTCTTCTCGATTCCTCATGGTTTTGGGCCATCTTCTCTTCCATTCTTTTCTGCCCTTCCTGTATCATTGCCAATGCGGCCTGTATGTTTTGCATCCCAATCATAGTATTTGTCTTCTCCTTATCACTCATTTCTCCTGTTTTTTGATATACTGGTGAAGCCACTAATTGTGTTTGTGTTGCAGGTATCCTCTTGGTTGTTTTTATGGTGGTGGATGTACTAGATGTTGCCATGTGTAATCTATGTATTATTTCTGCCCACAATTTCATACAGTTTGATTTGCTTAGTGTATATTAATAGGCTATATATCCAGCTACTATATTAAATATTCTTATTTAGATACTTTCATTAATAAATCAGTGATACAAAAATAACCAGGAGAAAGGTAGTGGGGGTGGGGGGTGGAGAGAGAGAAAACAACGAAATATAAGCAGATTTTAACAATTCATCTTATTACCTTCTTCTTCAATTAATTAGAAAATACAATATTATCCACTAACAATTTATATTAATTCTCAAATCCGTCAATCTATATCAATTATTAATATGACTGTAGAAGAATAATCAATCAATTAAATAAATTCTATCAGGTCTTTCTATTGTATTGTTAATCAACTAAATTAATCAGGTTTCTTTTCATATATTACTTTAATATATACTTTCTTTAATCAAACCACTACAGAAATAATTATATTTACTATATATCTTCCCTTTAATGTCTCTCACTCACTCTCTTCAGTCCAATAGGTCCGTTTTAAATAGTTCAGTATTTAATAGTTAATAGTCCAATCGTATAAAGTCAGTACAATTAGAGTTTTGTGTATTTCTAATGATCTATAAAGTTTGCCTCCGGAGCGATAGTAGTGTTTGTATCTCTTGACACTTCACTCCAAACCACGCTCTCCTTCAGTCACTTCTGCTTTCACTCTCCAGTCCACTCAATCAAATCAAAGTCAATGATATCCGACAAGTTCGCCCCCAAAAACTTTCCCCTTTTCAACAAATAATCCTTTCGGGAAAAAAAAACCAGCTCTCTCTCCGTTCTCACAGGGTAGTTTAAAGTTCCTGCCGATTTCTCTCCTCCGATCTCTCTTACGCCACGCTCACTTTTTCGGCCAACCGTCCATTCGAAAGCAACCAGCTCTCTCCGTTCTCACAAGGTAGTTAGAAGTTCCAGCCGGTTCCTCTCCTCCAATCTCTCATACACCCCGCTCACTTTTCCGACAAGCAGTCCGTTCGAAAACAGCCAGCTCTCTCCGTTCTCACTATGCAAACAGAAACCTCAGCCGATTCCTCTCCTCCGATTTCTCGTGCTCTACGCTCCTCAGTCCGCTTCCACTCTCCCTTCTCCTTCAGTCTCTTTTACTCATTCAGTTCCTTACTTTCTTTATTCCGCTCGCACTTCACAGTCCAGTCCCGGACCCTAAGAGTCCAGGGATCCAAACTTCATCCTCTATACCCCAATCACCAAGCATGCGATCGCTGGTTTGTCAGACTCCCTCCGTGCACACCAGCTGTCTATAATTTATGCGCTGTCACTGTAACATTTAAAATGGCTCCACTCCGCTCGATCTTCTCGTCGCCGCTTCGCCCTTCTTTCTCCGGAATTTCTATCACCAGCGTCCACTCTTTTCTGTCCACCAAACTTCGGGTTTCTCTCACTTTCAGTCCTCTGTAGATGACTTATTTTCTTTTTTCCGATCCTCGCTTCCCACTCACGCAGTCATCAGCACTTCAAGCCAGCCTGAAGAGGTTGGTTTTTCCACGCACCGGATTAAGGTATTTGTCTTGTACCTTCGGAGGATTTGCGCACCCCTCCGAGGTCCTAAGACGTTCCCCTTTAAACTGATGATCCCTCCGAGATCATCAGCGCCTATTTCGGCTCCAGGTACAGGATTGTTAGGCACCCAGGAACGGAGCCCCGTTCCTTTCGTCCCTAACGCGCTGAAGTCGCCGCCGGAAGTCATGGCGTCACGAACTCTAATGCTTTTCGAGTTACAGCCCAAGTACTTCTGAGTTGTTCAATCCACTCAATCAAAGAAGGATTCTGTGGATCCCCCTGAGGCAACTCGGGAATAGGAACAAAATCTTGGCCTGATGCAACCTTAAATGGAGTGAACCCGGTGCTGCTATGAATGGAGTTATTATATGCCACCTCGGCGAATGGCAACAAATCTACCCAGTCGTCCTGTTGGTAATTTATGTAACATCTCAGGTACTGTTCTAGCACGCCATTGGTTCTTTCACAAGCCCCATTTGTCTGAGGGTGGTGGGCGGAGCTTAGGCCCTGGGCGGAGCCTATCAATTTTAAAAATTCCCTCCAAAACTTGGACGTAAATTGTACACCTCTGTCAGAAATTATCCGTTTAGGAGCTCCATGCAATCGATAAACATGTCAAATGAACAATTTTGCAAGAGTTTTAGCTGAAGGGATTTTGGAACAAGGGATGAAATGTACTTGTTTAGAAAATAAGTCCGTCACCACCCAAATTACTGTGCACCCCTCACTCTCTGGTAGGTCAACAATAAAATCCATGGATATTTCCTTCCAAGGGGCGCTAGGTCTTGCCACACTTTGAAGTAAGCCAGGGGTTTTCCCTGGAGGTCTTTTAACGGAGGCACATATCGGGCAGCTTGCCACGTATGCTTCTATGTCCTTTTTGAGTGCAGGCCACCAGAATTGTCTCTTGACGAGTTGCAAAGTTTTAACAAACCCAAAATGCCCCACCATTTTGGCGTCATGAGCGTACTGCAACACTGTTGTTCTCAAGCTGGCAGGAACATACAATTTAGCCCCAATCCAGGGTAGTCCATCACGGAGAGTGCATTCATTTGAATGATTTTGAAACCATTCATCCGTTCTCAGGGCTTCACGTAGTTTTTGAAGCAAATCGCCCGAGAGAGTCGGATCGGACTTTGTTTGTGCTCTGGTAGTTACTGGCGCTGCTAGTTGTGTCGAAGGGATGATAGGACGCACCACCTCTTTTTTTGTGCTGTTGTACTGAGGCAGTCTGGAGAGTGCATCTGCCATGAAATTCTTCCCTCTAGGAAGATATCGCAGGGTGAAATTAAACTGGTTGAAATGTTGGGCCCAACGAACTTGTTTTGGTGATAGTTTACGCGGGGTTTTCAACGCTTCTAGATTTTTATGGTCAGTCCAAACCTCGAACGGATGTTTAGCCCCCTCCAGAAAATGTCTCCATGTTAACAAAGCCCAGCGCACCGCAAAAGCTTCCTTCTCCCATATGGCCCATCTCCTTTCAGTTTCGGACAGTTTCCGAGAGGTGTAAGCACAGGGTTGTAAATTCCCTTCGGCATTCTTTTGTAGGAGAACCGCCCCCACGGCCACGTCGCTTGCATCTGCCTGTACTACGAAAGGTTCTTCCATATTTGGGTGTTTGAGAACTGGTTCAGCAGCAAACAGTCATTTCAACTTTTCGAATGCTGCCTGGCACTCCATAGTCCATTCAAGGGGTCGGGAGGGTTTTGGTTTTAATTCTCCTTTTGTCTTTAAAAGATTGGTTATGGGTAGAGCGATTTTGGCGAAAGAGGGGATAAATTGTCTATAAAAATTAGCAAATCCCAGGAAACTCTGCAGTAGCTTGCGGGTACGTGGCGCAGCCCATTCCATTACTGCCTTGACCTTTCCAGGATCCATCTCTATTCCCTCATGC
>WNWU01008351.1:0-10007 GCA_012654045.1 Ptyas mucosa | reverse complement strand
AGCTTTTCTGCTAAAGACTGTGTGGTTTGGGCTGAAACCAATTTGGTGCTGTTGCAGGAAAAAAACGGGACCAGGCCAAGCTCTTCAATGCAGGAAAAAGTTTATTGTGCATGGTTCAAACAGCCCAAAAGCAAACCAAAAAGTCTGAACCCCGAAAGGTTCTCCCAGGCACATTTTTATGCAGTCTTAGTACGTATACACATCAGGGAGTGTTACATTTCACACGTAGGAGCTAACCTCCATCAGTCTTACAAACATCAAAGACGGGTGGGAATAATAAACACTTGCTAACATATTCATGTTCTCTGTTCAGGATCCTAAGACACAACAAAGGGAGATAAGAGGCTGGAAGACGCCTCTAGAGTAATAAAGGAAGCTGCATTTGTTATCTAGGGATATACATGACATTTAGGGTGCCCTAAACAATGAGGAACAGGATACATTTGTTTTGGGTCACCTCACCCTTTCACAGGAGGCCCCTTCGTCAAATACTTTTGTCATCTCAGCCACCTTTATCGGCACGGAAGAGGGAACATAACCTTAACCAAAGTTTCAGGATTATAATATTTTAAGTTATAACCAATATCGAAATTTGGGCTACCTCATACCCCCCCTTTGTGACTCCTCTGATTTATCCAGAAGAGTCACACCTTCGAATTCCTCTTCCGGTTGGAGCCGTCCATATTCCCACATAGCCATCACCTGAGCAGTTGTCTTCCGTTCCACCAGCAAGGACAGACTGTTGGTAATAGTTTTAATAAAAATGGGTAGGATACATGGGAGAAAAATACACCCTGCTGCTATCAACCCAATGAGGCCAACGATGGCTTGAAGCCCGGGTAATTTTGGCCACCATCCTGAAAACATGTTTTCCATATTCAAACCCTTCCAAGTTTGGACAGGTACATGAGCTATTTTAACCATCTTGTCCGTAATTTCTTTAATAACCTTGCCACTGTCGTCTATTTCTATACAACAATTAGTTAAATTAAACTTTCCACATACCCCTCCTTCCTTGGCCAATAGGTAGTCTAAGGCTAATCTATTCTGCATAATATATGTGCGTGATTTAACACTTTCTCTTGCTAATTGAGTAAGGCCCTTCACTGTTTCATTGGTGATGATTTCAACCACCGCTTGTAGGCGAATCAATCGATTCAGTATGTACACGGGGGTCCAATAGCCATACATGCCATCCTCCGCCCACGTAGCTGGTCCATAAACTTCTATAATTCGTTCAGCTGGCCATTCTTCATCTCCCCAACTGTGTTGATTACCCCCAATCCTAACCTTCCCTATCGCAGAAGTATCCACATGTCGTTTCTGTCTTTGGTTCCCCACATCATCATATACCGGAACACCCAAAACCTGTCGTGTCTTAAGGGGGAGCAAAAAGAATCCCGGTCTGATCATGCCCAGGACGCAGGCTCCACACCAATCCTTAGGTAGGTACCCATATGCCATTTTACCACAGATCCAGTACAGTCCATCAGGAGCAAGCCATCTAAGAGTATGATTATCCGGATCCTTCAAAAAGGCCAATCCGTCAACCTTAAACAGAGCCGTTTCATCAATACCCTCTGTTGCATTACTTCCTGACCACCATACCTTACTCTCCCATTTTCCTGTACATATGAGATTTCCCACCTTTTTACAACCAGGTTGTGTCCTCCTTTGGAAACATACATTTCCTACTAAACTGGTGGTAAGTGTCCAATCCCCATCTTTTCCCTTATTATATGTAAGGTTCCCTTTCTGTCCCATTTCTAATACTTTTGAATAATTCAACTCTTGCACCTCCCATGGCCATTTCTCTCCCATGTTAGTTCCTCCACAGACAAAACAATTTGATACATTCAGGGTATGGGCTATGTCTTCTGCTAATTTGACAAAGGTATTTGTTACATGGTTAGGAATCTCAGGTATATTTAACTTTTCCATTTCCAGATAATATGACCAAAACAATCCTTTCGTATCTTGTGTGGTCCTAGTAACTTTGGTCACATACCATCTAAGGGTTACAAGGGGATCTTTGCCCGTTGCATAGATACCCAACCCATATTCCTCCCTCCAGATCTTCGTAGGGGTGCAAGTAATCTTTATAGGGTTACATTCATTCCATTGGCAGTTACTACTAGCCACTCCATTTTCCAGCCTGCATTTCTGTGTACCTCCCGGCGGATCTCCGGACCACATAACAGCACAAGACCAATATGGACAATAACTATATGTGTCTCGATCACTACACTCTCCTTGGTTTCGACACATGTATTTCCTTTCTAACATATAACTCCTTTCCCATTCCAAGGTTCCACATGTAGATTTCCATACATCACAGTTACGATTTATGGCTAAACAAGCATCAAACGTTAATTCTACTTGACTGCCCATCTTCTTAAATTCTGTCTTATTCAAAAGTTCCTCCCTCCCACATTCGGTGGTATATATTGACATTTCATAAGTGGTTATTTGTTTGGCCTCTGCAGGGTTGTAACATTGTACCTTGTTATTCAATATACACTTATGGTATATGGTGGCATTTACTTGACACGTTGAAGGTGTGTGCTCTTGGCACCCTTCAGGTCTTTGAGTGTGATAGACTAGGGTTTTAGAAACTTGTATTCCCTGCAGCGTGGTATGTATGCATGGGTCGCAGCCTTCCATTGGTGTGGGAATCTCTAAGTTACTCTGTGCGCCCCTTATCCACCCAATCACCCATAACCACCCTACTCCAACCATTATCATTCGTAACATTCTCCTGTTCCCTTTGGCTTTCAATCCACCTGTCCCTTAACACAATTTCAATAGTGGGGCTTGTCTTAAGAGTATAATAAGACTTTTCAGTATCTGTAACCAGGTAATGGACTAATACATCCTCTATAATTTTTATATCACACTCTACTTTGCAGCCTATACATAAAACACAATCTATACAATGGGCGCAACAACAACACTCACACCCACAATTACAAAACCAACACATCTGAATACAATTCTTTTGTCTGTGTCTTTTAACAGGTAACTTCCAATTTAACTTGAGCAGGGACTTCCTTCATGGAAATGTATGGTCAATCAGGGATCTGCGCGGTCGGAATATCAAGTGTCTCTGGCCGTCCACAAAACCACTGCTTATATCTGTAAAACACAATAATCAATAGGGCTAATACCCCAATTACCCAAAGTGGCCACACCCAATTTTCTTCCCACATGGATCCACAACGATCTTCTATCCCTTGCCAGGAATTATATTCCGGAACAATTCAAGAAGGCAGGTACGTCTTCCTCTTTTCACAACGTATAGTGGACTACACCGGCATAGTCACATCCCTGGAACCTATATACAAAATACAAAAGCTTTCTTTAAGCACGTTTAAATGTCAGTTTTGTTGGATGTTGTTTGTCCACAGACACCTTCCAGCTGGTGTCCGCTGCTGCCTTAACTCGCGTCCAATGGATCCATGATTTTGATTCTGCAATCTTAATAGCAAGTGCAGAAGTCATAATCACAATAAAAGGTCCTTTCCATCTTCCCTCTAGTGGCTCTTTCTTCCAATGTTTGACCCACACTTGATCCCCTGGTTTAAATGAGTGACAATGGGTTACTAGTCTAGGGGGTACTTGTTCCATCACATATCGTTGGAGCCTCTCTACTTGTTTATTAAGTTCTTGTACCATTTCCACATTCCAAACCCCCCCTTTATGCCCCAAATCAGGCCACCCAGCCAGGTTCTTCCGTAATAACCCCGGTGGACGTCCAAACATCAATTCATACGGTGTCAATTTGTGTTGGCCCCTAGGCGAGTTTCTGATTGCATACAAGGCCAACGGTAAAGCATCCGGCCACTTTAAATGACTATCCATACAAATCTTAGTTATTCTTTCTTTTAATGTCCTGTTCATTCTTTCTACACAACTTTCACTTTCTGGATGGAAAGAACTATGACTTCTGGTTGGAGCCACGTTCGTCGCTGATGGTCTTTTAAAAGAGCCGTTTCAAAGTGAAGAAGCAGCTCGGAAAACTCTGCATCCATTAGGATCCGTGAGGAGAACCGGCGACGACAGGTAGAGCCCATTGCGAGACCCCCAGATCGCATTTTTTGCCTCTGGGGAGGTAACAGGGTGAGGCTCCCTATCCAGCTCGCCAAGGTTCCGGACGAAGGGGAAACTCTGCTAAAAGCGGAGCTAGACGACGCGACCAATCTTTCCAGCGAGATATAAGAAATCTTTTAAAAATAGCAGGGTGGAACCAGGACTTCAAATTAAAAAGCAAGTATTCGTTTTTAGCCCTGTGGATTAAATTAACTGGAAGATTGAAAAGTTTGGGGGGGGGGGGGAAATGGCGCTTGTTCTCAGCAGAAGGGAAAGCTGAAAGTGAAAGCTGATTTGCAGGATTATTATAATACGCTACAAAGTAACATTACCGGCTGGAGGCTTGAGGGAAAAAGCAACAAAAAGGCAAAAGTGTCTTTTATATACTATTTGTGGTCAGATTTAATCTGGAGAAATTGTTAAGAAGACTTAGTGGACTTTGTGGTGGTAAAGAAACTAGATTACGTGGCAGGATGTCTTCAAAGCAAACAAAGCCAGATCTTAAAGCGGCCGGGGGGGGGGCTCCCCCACTCGTAAACTACAAGAACAGCTTCCCATATCACAGCTAGAAAGCCAGACAAAGGAGGCTGGCTTTCAGGACTTGAAGGAATTTATTGCCAGGGCTTTGACGAAACAAGATGAATTAATGGATCTGAAATTTAAAAATTCACAAGAAATTAAAAAATCAGAACAGGAGATTAAAGAGCTGGTCCAAGAAAAGTTTAATAAGGTCAATCAAAATATACAAATGGCGGTGACTGGTCTGTCTGATGTAGTTTTGCAGATTGATAAAAAAGTGGAAAAACTAAGTTCAGAAGTGGACACAAAAATAAAGGAAACTGATCTTAAAATCTGCAACGTGGGCAATAATATGCAAAGGATTGAGAATGAGATAACAATGATGCAATTTAGATCTATGGAGTTTGCTATTAGGCTCAGAGGTATAAAAGAGAATAATAGAGAAGATTTGAGAAAAATCTGTGCTGAAGCCCTGGCTGTGATGTTAAAGGTTGATTCTGAAGAGGTTTTCTGCAAGATTGATAAGGCCTATAGAGTGAATTCTCGGGTGGCAATACAAAGACATTTGCCTAGAGATGTGGTGATTTATTTCATAGATAGGAGAATAAGAAATGATATCTTGCAAAGGTCTTTTGTTTCTACTGTACAAATTGATGGAAGCGAGATTGGAATTTATAAAGAATTACCACCTAAGATGTTAAAAGATAGAAAGGATTTTGGATTTTTGGTGACTGAATTGAAGAAACAGCAGATACAGTTTAGATGGGATGCACCAGTTGGTATAATATTGCGGCATCAAGGGCAGAGATACCGTTTAAATACTATTGAAAAAGCGGAAGAATTTTATTTTAATATTCTTAAAGTGGGCTCAACATCTCCACGTATGTCCTCGCCAATAGATAAGGAGTCTGAAGCACAGAGACAGTTCGAACAAGAGACTGAAGAGCAGAGAAAACAGTCAGAAAAGGAAGCAATGGAGGTTCAGGGAGCTACAGGTGGCATTGTGATTGACCCGTTTGAGCCGTTGTTAGACTTCCCTCCACTGGCTACAACTAAAACTACAAGAGAAGATGTATTGGACCTTGAACTGATGGCATGTAAACCGGATGACCAGCGTATAATGCGAGCAGCCTATAAGCTTCAGAAAGAACAGCAACAGGAGAGGTCTAAGCCACAACGAGGGAAGAAGGTCAAGGATAAATCACAAGTTGAAGTCATGGGAGGAACTGAGCCGAAGATTACCTGCGTGGAAAAAGATCTTCAGCTAATGTTCTCAAAACTTCAGAAGAACTTAAATGACAATTAAATTTTTGTCTTGGAATGTGAATGGACTGAATTCACCACAAAAAAGAAAGAAATTATTTCATTATTTGAGACAATTTAATAATGATGTTATTTGCCTGCAAGAAACTCATATTAGGACGCAAGATCAAAAATATTTGATAAATTCAAGATTAGGAATGCAATTTATTGCTTCGAATTCGGAAAAAAAGAATGGTGTGGTGATGTATATAAATAAAAGGTTTTCAGCTAAAATTATAGAAGCAGATGAATGTGGGAGATATATAGCAATTGAACTTTATACAGATAATGGTCCAACTTTGGTGGTTGGAATTTACACTCCTAATCAACAGCAAGAAAAGTTTTATAAAATGTTCTACTCTAAAATCTTGCAGTGGGATTACAGATCTATTTTAATTATGGGAGATTGGAATGGAATAATAGATCCCAAAAGGGACAAAAAGAGCTTGGCTAAGCTAGGTGTTAAATTACCGCAGACTTTTTTTGATATGAAAGAAGACTTGGAACTGAAAGATATATGGAGAATGTATAATCCAAAAGAATTGGACTTTACCTTTTACTCGGATAGGCACAAATCCTTTTCTAGGATTGATTTTATTTTGTTAACGGCTGACCTACTTCCTAAAGTAAAGAAAACAAAGATATTTCCTAGGACATTATCTGACCATAGTTCAGTATGGATTGAAATAGAGATGGGAAAGAAGGAGAGGAGATCGTGGAGACTAAATGAAAATTTATTTAGATATGAAAAGAATGTAAATGAACTCAAAAAGCATATAAAGGAATGTTTTGAACTGAATCTAAATGGTTTGGGATGCGGGTAAAGCGTATATGAGAGGGGTACTGATACATATGAATTTTAAACATATACAAAATAGACAAAAGAAGAGAATAGAATTGGAAAGAGAGAAAAAAAAGAAGGAACAGTTACTTATAAAAAATCCAACAGATGGAAAATTACAAGGAATTATAAAACTTTTGAAAGATCAATTTCAAATGTTTATAGCGGAACAAACAGCAACCAATTTGCAATTTGCAAAACATAACACTTTTTCTAATGCTAATAAACCAGGCAGATGGCTGGCCTATACATTGAGGAAGCAAACAAATACACGAACTATTGATAGCATTGAGTACGGTGGGAAGGAAGTTTTTCAACAAAAATTAATTAAAGAAGCTTTTTTAGATTATTATACTAAGTTATATGCTAAAGATGATATACAGAATAAACTTATAGATAAATATCTTGAAGAGAAGAGAGTTACTAAAATTTCGGGTGACCAAAGGGAAAGAATGGATCAACTAATAACCGCCGAGGAGATAAGTTTTGCTATTAAACAATTGAAAACAGCTAAAGCCCCAGGGATGGATGGCTTAACTGCAGTGTACTACAAAACTTTACAAGCAGAAATGATTGAACATCTTAAAGATTTGTTTTGCAGTATACAACAAGGGGGCAAAATACCTCCTTCATGGAAAGCAACTTTTGTCTCACTGATACCGAAAGAGGATTCAGGTCCTAAAAAACCAGAAAATTTTAGATTAATATCTCTTTTAAATACAGATTACAAAATTTTTGCAAAGGTATTAGCCAACAGATTAATGCCAGTTATTCAAGAGGTGATTCACCATGACCAAGCAGGATTTATTGAAGGCAGATATATGAAGGAGAATGTGAGGCAAATTATAGATTTACTGGAATATCTTGAGAAGAATAAACAGATCCCTGCGGTGCTGGTGTTTTTGGATGCGGAGAAGGCCTTTGATCGAGTGAATTGGAACTTTTTAATAAAGACTTTGAGAAAAATGGATTTGGGGGATCGGTTTATACAGGCGATTTCAGCAATTTATCAAGAGCAATTTGCACAACTTATTATTAATGGAAGCTTAACCATGAATTTTAGTATACAAAAAGGTACAAGACAAGGTTGTCCACTATCCCCATTGTTCTTTATTTTAACTTTAGAAGTCTTGTTGAATACAATACGGGATTCGACTTTTTTGAATGGAATAGTTATACGGCAAGATGACTACAGGACTAGGGCATTTGCAGACGATCTGGTTGTTACCGTAACACGGCCGATGAAATCAATAATCCAGATGAAAGACATTATAGAAGAATATGGTATGGTATCAGGATTTAGACTGAATCAGAGAAAAACTAAAATGATTGTTAAGAATATGACAGAGAACCAAAAAAAGGAACTTGAAAGGATGGCAGGTTTTGAAATAGTGTCAAAGGTCAAATATCTAGGAATTCAAGTTGCAGATTTAAATATAAAATTGTTTCAAAATAATTATGAGGCGTTATGGCAAAAGATACAAAAAGATATGCAAACTGGGAAAAAACTGCAGCTGTCTTTACTTGGGAGAATATCAGCAGTTAAGATGAACGTTCTACCTAGATTTATCTTTTTATTTCAAATGATACTGGTGCTCAAAACTGATAAACGACTGCTTGAATGGCAAAAAGGAGTGAATAAATTTGTTTGGAATGAGAAAAAACCGAGGGTTAAATTGAAAATTATGCAAGATGTTCGCGAAAGAGGGGGTCTTAAACTTCCAAACTTGAGATTGTATTATGAAGCTGCTGCATTGACACAAATAAGTGATTGGTTTGGAAGGATAAAGACTGGAGTATTGAATATAGAAAGTGGAACTTCCGTTGGGACTGCGAGGAACTTCCGTTGGGACTGCGACATCGCTAGACGCTTCTTTTTGAAGCGCCAGCCCAGGGCTCCGTAGAACTGCAAAGAACAGCGACTATCAGCTGTCTTGAGGTTTGGAAACTTTCCCCCTGGTATGAGGGGGGAAAGTGAATAGACGGGTGGGGTAGAGCTCCCTGAGAGTGCCAGATTTTACCCATAATCTGGTGCTCGAAGATGAGAGCTCCCTGTTAAGCCTGTCAGTACTCCGGACCCTGGATGCCTCTGCTTTGCAGAGCTAGATGTTGTTACCATCCCAGCAATTAACTTTAAACAAATACTTTCTGAATAAAGCTGGCGGAGCACAAGCAGCATGAATGAAACAGCAAGTATTTTTTTTTCTTTCTAACTCCAAAGATTTATTCTCTTTAAAAGATTTTTTTTAAGCTGAAAGTGAAAGCAAGATGGCGTTTGAGTTTTAACGGGGCGTGAAGAAGTGAAAGTTAAAAGTAATTATTGATAAGCCCCTGTTTGAAACGTAAAACTCCTTTTTGAAAAGTGGATGAAACAAGAAAGGATGTAATAATAATAATTGAAGCAGCAATACAAATTACAAATTGTAAAGGGTCTTTTTTTTCCTTCTTGATACTTTTTTTCTTTTTCTTTTTTTTTCTGTCCTTCTGGAAGGGAAGGAAGAAGGGGGGCAAGATGGCTGGTCTTTTTGAAAGCAAAGAAAGCAAAGGAGGGTTAATTAACCCTCAATGGTCTGACTTTGAGGAAGCTTTGAGCTCAATTACCTCTGCTTTATTGAAAAGAATTGATACTATATTTCAAGCTTTTCAAGCTGGAAACAATGAAACACATGGAAATACTGAGTTGCAATCTAGCAGTGGGGGATTGAACGAAGAGCTGGGAGATGGAAAAGTACAACAACAGATCACCGAGGAGAGAAAGATGGAGGCTGTGCAGAATAAGGAAGAAATCTTGGAAGCTGATGAGATTTTGGTTACATGAATTTTTTCTTATAAAAACCAATCTGCATTTAAAGAGCTGTTTCCAAAAGAAGTTATATTTCTCCAAAAATTTTATATTATGCAATCCCAAAAATTGCAAAATTTTACTGGAGTTAAAAAAGGCAGAGGGTTCAAAGTTAAAAAGAAAGTTCATAAAAAGGAAAAGAAGAAAGATTGGAAAAATGGAAAATAACCCTGCTTGATGAGATGATGGTCCTTAAAAAGTATTGTTTAGCTGTTTAAAGATTTTGAACTTGTGGAAAAAAAAACAGACAGCAGTTTAATGCCAGTTATCTAAGCGATGAGCGACGATGAGGAGGCAACCTACAGCTGTACTGGAATATTTTGAGAAGAATAAACAGATCACTGCAATGCCGGTGGGTTGGGCTGTAAAATATGCCCTGACTTGAATGATTTGGAATATTTTATTAAGGACTGT
>WNWU01008350.1:0-18867 GCA_012654045.1 Ptyas mucosa | reverse complement strand
CCCCCCCCGTTTGCCAGGGGGAAAGTTTCCAAACTGCAAGACAGCTGATTGTCGCTGTTCTTGCAGTTCTACAGACTCCTGGCTTGGAGCTTCATAAAGAAGCCTCCAGCGATGCCGGCAGTCCCCACCGGAAGCGTGCAAGTCTTCAAAAAGGCATAGCAAGCTGTGGCTAAAGTGAGCCTCTTTTAACTTAATTTACTAAAGATTAATAGTCTGTCAACTCGCAAAGCCTGCTCTCAAGTTGCCATAGGCAAGGGGGATGGGAAAACGAACTTCGCAGCTGCATCAAGGAGCTGGTATCTCAGTCATAACAAAGCACATTCCAACTGATAAGCCGAGGTCATCTCTATGGAAACACACAGGGGCTGGAGGGAAGTGATCTCTACAACCCGTGAAATTGCTTCGTTGGAGAATGTGACTGATGACACACCTTGGGGGGAGGGGGGAAACAGGGTCCGAGCCGGGACGTAAATTAAATGAGGTCAGAGTTGGCTTCATTTGGTCCGTGCCGACATGAAGCTCCTAATAAATAACTGGATTTCTTTTGAAGCCTTGCATGAGGCTCATGATTTGATTAGGGCATCGGTTGGAATCCTGACATAGTCCTTGAAGGTGACTAAGGCATGAAAGGCACAACTTACTGTCCATTTGAAAGGTAAATTTTGAAATGGAGGCTTCTTCAACCACGAACAGTTTGCAGCCCCTCCCCCCACCTTTTGCATGCAGATAGCTTTGAAGCCCAACTCAAGAAGCTGCTTGCAAGCTTTCAGCTGTTTCAGAGGGTGTTGAGGGGTAGTTCTTAGACTCTCCTTGATCCATGTGGATCATAAAAACTGAAGGAATGACAGTCCTTCCAGTTAATAGCTGAAGAGCTACAGCCCAGGGAATACCCCTTCTGTTCTGACTTAGGCTTCCTGATACAATAAAAGCACACAATGAGTCCCAAAAACCCTCTTTTTATTTCCACAGCTGTGAATTCTGCTCATTCCGAGCCTGTTCATTCCCAATCTGTTCATTTACAGAGGAGTCCCAAATAATTGTAAGGAGTCCGACAGAAATCTGCCACAGTTCTTTGGGATAATGGTGATAAACACCCACCTTTATCTCCCTTGACACGCTGCCAGGACCTAATTAGCAATTAACTTTGCAAAGCCACACAGAACACAGAGTCAACACAGAGCTGCAGTCTTGAAACTGGCCAGCATGAACAACAGTTGCTTCCTGTAAAAGGCTCACGTGCCTTTGCTCCTCATTTATGTCTTATGGGAGGGGCCAATCATCTCCAAGCCCTACTCCCGAGTTGTCCCTTTTGTTTTAACTGTTCTTGCCTTCTGGCAACTTGTGCATGCACACACTGGGAACAGGCTCCCCCTGTTCCTCTGCCTCGCTGATGTCCGACTCTGGAGGCTCCGGAGTCCACACATAACTCCCAGATGGTGTTGTGGCCCGCCAGCGGCCTGCACGGATCATGGCTGATCCTGATGAGGAGGAGGCTGGTGTGGTGTCATGCCAGCAGCCTGAGCAGCTGGCGCTCGCATTGGACAGCGAGGAGGCTGAAGAGGATGTGGTGCCAGAGGCAGAGACTCAGCCAGGGCCTTCAGAACCTCCAGAGGCTCCTTCAAGTGGAGAGAGCGAAGTGGGGGAGCCTCTTCTCAATGCTCGAGCACACAGGGCTGCCAAAAGGCAGGAGTGGCTACTCAGGAGGAGGAGGTCTCCTCGAGAGTAAGGCTTGAGGATAATTGGCCACTCCCTTAGCCTATTTAAGTCACATGCCATTAGTAAGTTTCTTGCTGGAAACAACTTGTAATTATCATCAGAGTATTTTTGGAAAAGTCTTATCGTATCTTGTTTTCTGGGCTGGTTGCCAACCTTTGCCGGACTTTGGTTTATTCTTGCTACTTAATAAATTTGATAAGGACCGTTGGTGTGTGTCAATATCCTCGGGAATCCGGAGCTGGGGCAGAACAGATGGCCCTGGCCTCATCTCTACCTCTGATGCAGAGCCCTCGTCCGAGCCTTCCCCAGACTCCAGGACTGGCCCATGTTCCTCCCCAGCATCCTCACTGTCTGAATCGGCTGCCAGCTCCGCAGGCCGGTGGCGGACCACAACACCTTCAGGGATCCCTCCCTGAGCATGTATTCAGTCGGCTATTTTCACAAAAGTCTCCATCTCTATTTTTCTTTTTGAGGATAGGAAAAGGGCTCTGTTACAAGGTGTCCTTCTATATTGGCCATTGCAATGTATTCCACATAGATATACAGTACCTGTAAAGACTGTCAGAAATACACAGCTAATGGAAAAATAGAAAATACAAAATGGGCAGTTAACTTATATGTGGAGAACAGGTTATTCTTGGGAAAGAAGTGACTAGTATTCTTGATGAATCTTGTGTCTGGGTCATTATGGTTAATTTCAAGGCTCCTCCTCTATCAAGTTCTTTATATCAGATTCAGATTGGACAGCCCTACAAAGAAAGGATGTCTTTAAACAAAAGATTATGGTGTGCAAAGTTTATTGAAATAGAATTTGACTGTTTTCCTAACCTATCTGTAGAAGAAATATATTAAATTGTAACAATTGGCAAAGACTGAAATAATTAGGGAAACAGCTGAACACATTGCCTTGGACTGAAATCTTAACATTATTAATAGCTGTTAACAGGAAAAGTAGTGGACAGGTTTATCTGCAAGACCATGGATGTTTCTAAAGTTACATGGGAACGGAGCTAATCACCGAGAATGTTTCTCCGATAACCCAAATTTGTAGAAGGATGCTGAATCTTATGCTTTGCTGTATCATGTTCACTGAAAAAGTGAGCTTTTTCATGACTTGTTTATCTTTTCATTTTTAAAAAACCTCCGTATTCCAACCAATCATAATTCTCAAATCCTTATTCCAACTTCCAAGTCCTTTTCCAGTGTCAGAGTGTGCACAGTGTGACTATGTGAGACAACCTAGGAGCAAATACAGTAAACAGAGGTTTGTATTTAAATAGTGGTTTTATCTACAAAGAATATATACATACACATACTTTAGTCAGACCTCAATCAAACAGCAATCAGCAATTACAGCATGGAAGCACAGAGAGAGAGAGAGATATATGCCCCAGCAGGGCCTCTTCTTATTACAGGCCCTTAAAGTGATATCAGCCCAAAAACCTTGCTGACTCATTCCTACCATTACATCATGACAGCAGCTGGTTAGCTCTTAAATCATTACCCTGACATCCAAGAATCCTGTTATTCATTAATTCATATACTAATACTTGATCTTAAAATTTTATTAGTTAGTGTTGACAATGTCATCTCCATCTTCCCAACTTGGCTCAAGTTTTAAATTTAAATGAATTATCTTTATTTCCCAAGCAGTGCTGAAGAAGAGAATATAAATGACACCAAGTTATAAAAATGTTCTATTCATTATTTTGGAAGATCTAGGACACACTTACTGTAAGTAAATGCAGCTTGGACATTCTTATAAGCCTTTAAAGAAGAGGCTTATTTTTAAGATGAGACAATTGCAAAGCTACAAAGAATGCTGCCATTCAAAGTGTGACAAACTTACAGTGTTTAATGTGATGTAGAAGGGATGATGCATGTTGTACCTAGGAAATAAACTCATAACTTCACAAAAGGTTTCCTGATCTCTGTCAGACCTGCAATTAAGAGGACAGGGCACTTATTTAGTGGCAGAAAAATAATCTCAACTACCTTTTTGCTACTGAACTATGTGGCATATGACACTGTAGTCACTATGGTGACTAACAATGCACAATTGCTAGGAGCTATTATTAGAAGACAGTTCTTAAGTTTATTCAGTTTTGAAAATGTATCCCTTCATGAACCACAACCTCAAAATAGAGGGGCAAATGTTTAAAATCACTTTGTAAAGGTTACATGAAAAGGTTGCAGAAAGTATGTTCAGGGGCTACACATGAGCCATAAGTATTCCTTTTCTGCCTGCCATCAACCTTTCAGAATGCAGTCCCTTTGTTTTTTGTTACTGTTGTTTGTTTCTAGTTTTAAGTTCAAAATGTATATCTTAAGCTTTGGTGATTCTTAAGGTACCCATTTCACTCTTAAAATGTCTGAAGCCAACTTCCTCTGCCTGCATTTGGAGTGTACTCCTCAGCATTCTATACAAATTGAGGTCCAGCCCTCAAGTTGACAGTTACACTCCAGTGCCATATGGAATGTGAACCATGGAAATGTAATAATTAAAAATAGGAAAATATTCTTTCATTTATAACATATTTCAGTAGCTTTGGGCATAAATTGCCCTCCCAAAGGATCAATGGGGGAAGATTTGTGGAAGTGCCAAAGATAACAGTGGCTGTAAGTAGATATAATGTATACCTTTTTTAAATGAAAATTATCAGTACTTTTGATCAGTGACGTCATCAAAGTAAACAAACCTGCGTGGTGATTACGTCACCAGATCATGACCCTAAGCGGAAGTGATGTGCTCAGCCCCCACCCTCTGGATATGATGTGCATAGCCCTCTTCCCCGGATGTAATGTGCATATTCCACCCCCACGTGCTGCAGGACTCACAAGGTCATAACCCTAGCCGGATATGACGTATTGGCCTAGGCCCATCAAGATAAGCATGAGTAGCCCTAACAGATAAGGTGTGGTGCAAGGTCATAGCACTATTTTCAGATAAGGCATGTTGAACAGCATTTCATATCGACTTACGTATTTTGCTTTTGTAGTTCTCTATTCTATCATTTCTATTTACTACTCAATAGTAGGATAATCGCATTACTCCATACGAAATGCTGTAAAATTATCATTAATGTTATGTAATGTTCAATACGTTGTCTTAACATGTTTTGTTTTTATATATGTGTGATTGTTTTTTGTGTTGTTTTTAAAGACAAACTGTTTAATAAAAATTATTTTTTTAAAAAAAGAATTAGTCTAGGGTTAAGATAATCATGTACCCAGAGGCTTGACTGCCACATCTTTCTTGATGGGGGGGGGGGGGGGGGAGGGTCAACATGCCTTATCTGAACATAGTGCTATGACCTTGCATCACACCTTATCTGTTAGGGTTACTCATGCTTATCTTGATGGGCTTAGGAATCTGAACTAACAGTCCAAGCAAATTGGCGGTAGATAAAAGTCAATGGAATTCAAGGTGGACTGGACTTAGATCACTTGTGGGCACAAAGTGACTTAAGCTTGATGATGTGTTTGACCCCTCCCTCAGGCTCAGCCTGGTCATCTACATCACCCATCTCTCCACCTTGGCCCCCCTCCTCTTTCACGGGTTCTTCTGTGCTGCTTTCCCCTTCCTGCATTGTCTTCAAAACCTGAGTTCTCATGGGAACTTGACAAGTGCAGAGGGGAAGCAGTTTCAAAGGAATCTGCCTCCCCTTCCTCTGAAGTAGCTGGTGAGCCAGGTGGTGGTTGCTGAAATACACAAATATTGTTAGAGGTTCCCTCCCCTCCCCTTCCTGGGAATTGAAGATCAGATGTGGAAGGTGGAATTGAAGGTCAGATGACTGACAGTGGAAAGTGGCACTGGGATCGTACTGTGCTTGGGGGAGCATCTTTGGAAAGTAATGCTCGGTGAAATAGTGGATGCACCTTCACTGATGGGGGTAATTGGAGGTGGAAGGCTAAAGGGTTGATTTGTCACAGAACTTTGAATGGTCCCAGAAATTTATTGTCTAGTTGTATTTTTCTGGTTTGTCAAAGAGATGGTTATCTCTTATCTACAGAGGACTGTGTGCACATTGTCTGTGCTCAGCCTCGTTCTCAGAGTAAACCAAATTTTGCCCATATAGAGCACCACAAATTTATCTATGAGGTCTGCAAAAACTTGATTCATGTATCTTTGAAAATACAGCCAGGGCGTTACACAGTCTGAAAGGAAGCACTGTGTATTCAGATTTGCCATATCTGGTGTCAAAAGCGATTAAGTATTCATGGCCTTCTTTGATCCTAATGAAGTTGTAAGCATTGCGGAGGTCCAGTCTCATAAAAATGCTTGCTTTCTGCAGTCTATCTAATAGGTCTGGAATTAATGGCAGTGGATAATGGTCTCTTACTGTGTCTGAATTCAAGGCTTTGTAATTATGGACAAAGCCATATCAGTGGGGGATTCCCACTGTTGTTAGGCCCACTGGGGTCTTGCTTCTTGGGTATGAAGGTGGAAGCTGAGGCAGGAGACTGGGAGGGTCTTATGAGTCCCTTTTGCAAATCAGAGTCCAAATATTTCTAATTCTGTAGTAGACATTTGGTATTGCCTCTTGGTGGGAATTTTGGCTCCAGGGACCAGGTTTATGCAGCAATCGCAGTCTTTGTGTGGGGGAAGGGCCGAGGTTTCCTCCTCTCCGAACACATCAGTGAAGTTTCCGTATTAACTTGGCAGATTGGGACTCTTTCTGTTAACCTTTGGGACAGCTGGTGGGGCATTTTGGAGGGCCAATCACAGTGAGAAAGGCATTCAGGACTATCAAAGGCAATAGATCGGTTTTTCCACTCAAAAGTGAGGTCAAGGTGTTGTAACCAAGCAGTTCCCACCACTAGAAGATGATAGATGTGGTCAGCTACAAAAAGGGTTAACTATTCAGGATGCTGATTTATTAATTTCCCTGAGGCATGAGTAATGGGGCCTGCTTTTAAATTTCAGCTATCAATACTGTGTTTCCCCTAAAACAAGACCCACCTTGAAAAGAAGCCCTATCATGTTTTTGAAGGCATGCACTCAAATTAAGCCCTACCCCCAAAATTAGCCCTAATTAATACCCCACCCACCCTGGGGTGCAGGGGGTGGGGCGAGGTAAAAATTAAGCTAGGGTGGGGATGGGGGGGTGGAATTGCCCTACTTACCAGGCCTCGCACACCCCAACACCTGTCTCGCATTCTTCTGCTGCCGCTTCTTCTGCGGCCCACTTTTTCTGCGGCCACTTGCTGCTGCTTGCATGTGTCACCCCTGACCTCCCTTTCCCTGTCAGAACCTTTTGGAAAGCCCTCTGCAGCTGAGAAATTGCCTCCGGATTGACGTGTGTGGTGCCCCCTGGATTCCGTTTCGCCATCAGAGGCCTTCTGGAAAGTCCTCTGCAGCTGATAACAGAGCTCTGGATTCAGAGCTCTTTTATTGGCTGCAGAGGGCTTTCCGGAAGGCTCTGACAGAGAAATGGAGGCTGGGGGCAACGCGAGCGTCAATCCGGACCTCGTTTCTTGGTTGTAGAGGGCTTTCCGGAAGGCTTCTGATGGTGAAATGGAAGCAGGGGCACCACACACATCAATCCAGAGCCCGTTTCTCAGCTGCAGAGGGCTTTCCGGAAGGCTCTGACAGCGAAACAGAGGCTGGGGGCGATGTGTGCGAGCAGCGGCAAGCGGCCACAGAAGTGGGCTGGCAGCAGGCTCCTGCTGGGTGGGGCTGTTGGTGCCACCACAGCAAGGTGAGTCAATAATTAGACCCACCTGAAAAGAAGCCCTAGCCGCTTTTTCGGGGGTCAAAAGAAAATAAGACTGGGTCTGCTTTTTGGGGAAACGGTAGTTATCACTTGCAATGGAGACTTCAGGGGAACTGTGGGGATCTTAAGTTTCTGGACTGTGGCTAGGCTTATGAAGTCGAAGGTTGCTCCAGAATCTATCAAAACAGGGATGGTGGTTTCCTGACCACTGGGAAGTGTCAGGATAGATGTGCTGCCCCACTCCTCCCACGCACATGCACGTACAGCAAGAGTTCTACAGCTGTTTATTCAAACCCCCCAAACAGGTTCTCAGAAAGCACCCCTGTTGCGCAGGTCCTGATTCCAAGCTTAGCATGGCAAGAGTCACTGGGTAACCGAGTCCAATGGGCACACACAAAGTCCAGGATAGCAGTCAACAATTTGAATGGGTCAGGATACAAGCCATGAGCATAGAAGGCACAGAACTGGGCATGTTGCTCCAGCAACACTCAAGTCCTCAGGGCGGGATTAAGTAGGCAACACCATTGCAGCCCTTCATGAAAGGTGAGGTTGCCTCCTTGTGGGTAGTCTACTTGACTGGTATTGTGCCTGTCTCCTCTCTGCCCTACATGGATCAGGAGGTGTGGCCTCCACCACCTCGTTGCTAATGGGTGGCAGCTGATCCCAGTCCTTGCCTAGAGCCTCCTGGCCAACTTACTGCAGCTGTGGCTCGCCTCCCTCAGCCTGAGCCTGTTGCTTCTGATGGACCCAGCTGAGGCTGTGCCATCAGGCTAGCACTCTCTGAGCCCCGATCCTGACCAATACTTGGCTCCATGCTTTCCTCTGCAGACTCAAACTCACCCTCCTCCTCTGAACTCACATCTGGAAAGGGGTCCGGGGTGGATCCATGACAATAGAATCACATTTTATTAACGTACCTGAGCATGGAGGTAATTGAGCCCTGTTCAGTGCTTGGGTAGCACCCCACCCCCCCCGGTGAGCTTGTGGATGGGCTGCATTTCTCATTTCCCTGGCCTTGGGGCTTGTCATCCAGGTGGTGAGTAGTGGAGACATTGCTTGGCTGTCTGTTGCTTCTCCCGGGAGGTTTAGTAAGGCAATTCTTGACCATGTGGCCAGACTCTCTGCAACAGAAATAAAGCCTGAGCTCTCTGCAACATTGCGGTTCTTCTGCTCCCAGGGTTTGTCTGGCCACTCCAATTTGCAGTGGGTCTTCAGCATCCAAATCCAAGGGGGCAGGAAGGTTCAGGGTAGTGATGGGAGGAGTCAGCTTTGGAAGGGGTTGGCTGGTCCTGCTGAAAAATACTCTAATTTCTGCGAGTTGAGACTCAGCTGTTATAGCTGCTAGACCAGTGGTGGAATTCAAAATTTTTTATTACCGGTTCTGTGGGCATGGCTTGGTGGGCATGGTGTGACTTGGTGGGCGTGGCAGGGGAAGGATACTGCAAAATTTCCATTCCCACCCCACTCCAGGGGAAGGATACTGCAAAATGCCCGATCAGGCAACTCAGCTGGGATCATCAGAGCCTTTTAAAAGCATTTTTTCTACAATCTCTTCAGCCAAAGAGGTTGTAGAAAAAATGTTTTTAAAAGGCTCTGACGATCCCAGCTGAGCCGCACGATCATCAGAGGCTTTTTTTTTACTTTTAAAAGCATTTTTTCAGCAGAAGAAAACATGCTTTTAAAAGTAAAAAAAAAGGCTCTGATGATCGCATGGCTCAGCTGGGCATGGGGGGGCAGGGATTTTTGCTACCAGTTCCCCGAACTACCCGCTGCCATCACTACCGGATCGGCCGAACTGGGAGCATTTCACCCCAGTCTGTATATATATGACTAAAACTCTTGTGTGTGTAAACCTTTAACTGGGAAAAATGATACATCATAGGGCAACATTTTTTGAACCAAGGTACCTCAAATGGGCTAACTTACAGAATATGTCTAAAATCTGGAACCCATGACTTTCGTGGTATTGAAATTTGGTAAATTTTATAAAACAATTTATGACGTTGTTGTTAGTTGCGAAGTCGTGTCTGACCCATCGCGACCCCATGGACAACATTCCTCCAGGCCTCCCTGTCCTCTACCATCCTCTGGAGTCCATTTAAGCTCATGCCTACTGCTTCAGTGACTCCATCCAGCCACCTCATTCTCTGTCATCCCCTTCTTCTTTTGCCCTCAATCTTTCCCAGCATTAGGCTCTTCTCCAGTGAGTCCTTCCTTCTCATTAGGTGGCCAAAATATTTGAGTTTCATCTTCAGGATCTGGCCTTCTAAAGAGCAGTCAGGGTTGACCTCATCTAGGACTGACCGGTTTGATTGCCTTGCAGTCCAAGGGACTCGCAGGAGTCTTCTCCAGCACCAAATTTATGACATAAACATTATAAAACATTTTATGACATAATACAAAATGTCATAAAACATTTCCTGTGGTCAACTTCTGATGTTGACTGCGCTATACAGTTCAACATGGGCTACTTCCAAGGCAGATACATCTCTGAATATCTCCCTGGATTTTTAAGAACTTTTCCTGTAGTTTAGAAGCTCTGCCATTGCTGAAGGCATTGAGGATTTGGGTAAGGAAATAGCTCTGAAAGGGTGACCCAATGGGAGGAAGGGAGGGAGGAAGTTTGCCAGGTTCCCACAAGGAAATTCAAGGGGGAAGCTGACAAGAAGTTGGAAATCACTACTGCTCCCACTGATTTTTCCCTGTCTGTGGTCATTCTGTTTTCTCTGTTTAGGTAAGGAAATATCTCTGAAACGATGATGGGTCATGGGTTGTCTAGTACTGTATTATGCTTCTCCTTAAGACTATATACTATGACTATGCAGTACTTCAGAATCAATCCTAAAAAGGTGCTTTTGTGTGCACACAGGGGGAATGAACATAGCATCTGTCTGCACTTCTGTAAAGCACCCACACCATCTTAGGCAAGCATTTTAAAGAGTATCAATCTGAAGCACCTATTTTGGAATTAAATCCAAAATGCTGCATAGCTTTATGATATCTGTATTTCTAGATACACACACATTTTCTTTTATTCACCTTCATTTTTAATCTTCAATGTTCTGTTTGTTTCAATTAAAAAAAAAAGCTCAATGATTTTTATGTGGTAGACTACAAACTCAGTTCAATTACTGTACTCAAAATAAAATCCTAAACTCATAGTTTTTTAACTGTACCAGGGTCAACAAATTTATTCAGAGTGGCTTAAAAAATAAAATAGAAGCTCCTAGTCATATTTAATATTTTGCAAATCAGAGTTGTTTTACAATGTAAATATTCCTCAGAATACATTTTAATTTCAGTAGTATGAAAGCTTGAAAAATGTGTTGGTCATAACCATATGATGGTTATGCTAATGTTCTGAAGATCACATTTAGGCCCTGAGTATTAAACAACAGCATGTTTGTATGCCTATTTTTAACAGAAAATGAAAAAAATGGTGCATTAAGTAACTTGTAATTGGCATAATGGTTCTATATCATTTTCTTCCTCAAAGAAGAAAAAAATCCTTCTGCAATACCATCTGAAAATGTAATATCCTGCGCACTGTCATCCTCATAAAAATATTTTGTAAAAATGTAGCCCCAACTATATAAAAAAGATATCTGGCCCCTCTAATGTAAGATGTGTCTGTTATGTTTTAAGATATATTTGTAATTCTTGCCTCCAGAAGTTGCGGGTGCTCCAACACTGGAAGTTTTTAAGAAGAGATTGGACAACCATTTGTCTGGAATTGTACTGGGTTTCCTGAGCAATGGGACAGCAGGTTTCCTGAGCAGGGGGTTGAACTAGGAGACCCCCAAGGTCCCTTCCAACTCTGTTGTTCTGTTATTTCAGTTATTTCTTTAACATTGTTTCCAGAATGATGCCGAATGGAGTAATTACATCAATAATTACTCGGCAATAATCACTTAGTACACTGACTTATATAAAAGTGGATATAGAAAAAGTTTACCTTGAGATTTAACAATTGGCTACAAGGTAGACTGCATTTTCTAGTCAATAGTGGATAAATGCCAGGTAAAATAGTACTGGTATTTAAAATAATTTCATTTAAATTTAGCAGAAGACTTTTTATGGTTTTTCAACTAACATAATCCTTCATACTCAAGTATATTACATCACAACATTGTTTATTTTGTGATTTTTCACAATACAAACAAAAATACAGAAATGCAATATATGAATACAGCTAAATGTAAAAATGTTGACTTTTCTCAAAAGGCCATGAACCTCATTTCTAGAGGACTGACTGCACACAGGTAGAAATGAGTAGGTAGTTAAACCACACTGTTTTCTAGAAATGACTTATAAATTCATTTTCCTGCTACTTACCATAAAAACGTAAAAGAAGAATTAAAGGAAAGGTTTTGTTCACTGGTCCCTATCATATGAAAGAAACTACATTCTATTTAGCAGGGCCAATATATGGTAATATATCTAAATTATATGATATTACAAAAATGAAGCAGTAGTGAAATTAATTGGACTAAAGCAATTACTAAATGAGGATAGCATAAATTTAATCAATTCCAAACAAAAAAAAGGATTGTTATAAAAAGCTTTTAGGTGCCCCGTAAGCCTTTATGTTTGTCTTTCCATGTCTACTTTTAAAAACAATGGAAGTGTCAAAAATAGAGTCAACTGTGTTAGACTAAATTACATTATTATATATGATGTACTGGATTGAATTTTTAATAGGAGCATAGTTCGTATTATATTATGGCAATGTATCCTTCCTTCCCAAGTCCTTGTATATTGGAATATTCTGTAAAAAATCAAACCACCAGAATATGATTGCACAACTGTAAACTGTTCTTTTACATTAAAATGATTTGTTCTTTTTTGTATTTTGTTTAAAGAAACAGTACCTAGAGCTGTTTTCCTAAATTTATAACATCCCAAAAAATTCAAGTCATTCTCAACTGTTATCAAAATCAACACAAACATTTGTCATGCTGTTAAATCTAAACATATGGATACAACTGGTGGAAGATTGGTCAAACAAGTCCAAGACACACTGATGTCGAAGGCTGGAATATTGGCAATTAATACATAACTGGTGGTCTGTAAATATGTTTAAAATATCTTCCCTTTCTTTTTGTTTTTTTCCAAAGTTCTGGAGGGGAAAAAGAATCAGACAGATATAGTTAGACACAGCATATATTATAATCACTGTTCCCTTCATATTATTATGAGAAATTATATCTAATAAAACTCATTCTTACTCATGACTTAGATGAGGGAATAGAAGGGGAACTTACCAAATTTGCGGATGATACTAAACTGGCAGGAATAGCCAACACCCTAGATGATAGGCTCAAGATCCAGATGGATCTTGACCAGGGGTGGGTTCTACTTACCTTTACTACCGGTTCGCATTGTGCCCACGCGCACACGTTCACGAGCAGATGCTTCTGCGCATGCTCAGATCACCTATGATGACGTCTGGGTCAGTGGGGGAGCCTCCCACCAGTTTTACTACCGGTTCTTGTGAACTGGTCCGAACTGGGGGCAACCCACCACTGATCTTGACAGACTTGAACATTGGGCCCTATCTAACAAAATGAAATTCAATGTAGAGAAAAGTAAAGTCTTACACTTAGGCATGAAAAACCAAAAATACACATATAGACTGGGTGAAACCAGGCTTAATAACAGTAACTGTGAGAGGGATCTTAGAGTCTTAGTGGACAACCAATTAAATATGAGCCAACAGTGTGCGGCGGCAGCCATAAAAGCCAATGTAATCCTAAACTGCATTAACAGAAGGATACAATCAAGATCAAGTGAGGTACTAATACCACTCTATAAAGCCTTAGTAAGACCACACCTAGAGTACCGCATCCAGTTTTGGTCACCACACTATAAAAAAGATGTTGAGACTCTAGAAAGAGTGCAGAGAAGAGCAACCAAGATGATTAGGGGACTGGAGGCTAAAACATACGATGAACGGTTGCAGGAACTGGGCATGGCTAGTCTAGTGAAGAGAAGGACCAGGGGAGACATGATATCAGTCTTCCAATATTTGAGGGGCTGCCACAGAGAGGAGGGGGTCAAGGTACAGTATTTTCCAAAGCACCTGAAGGCCAGACAAGGAATAATGGATGGAAACTGACCAAGGAGAGATTCAACCTAGAAACAAGGAGAAATATTCTGACAGTGAGAGCAATCAACCAATGGAACAGCTTGCCTTCAGAAGTTGTGGGAGCTTCATCACTGGAATCTTTCAAGAAGAGACTGGACTACCATCTGTCAAAAATGGTGTAGGGTCTGCTTGGGCGGGGGGTTGGACTAGATGACCTACAAGGTCCTTTCCAACTCTGTTAATCTGATCATTCCTTTACCCTTCCTTCTCACATGAGATTTTTAGATTGTCATGAAACCAGATATTATTGTGCTAACATAATATTAACATCATGCAATAGAATACACTTTTATTTAAATTTTTAGTACAACATTATTGATACTTCTGTACAAAATTGAACCTAGAATTGCAATCACTAATACACCAAATTCAATCAACATGGAGACTATGCACCTATTTTATAAAAACAACATGGGAAACTAGCTCAATCTGTACAAAGCTTTTACAAGCACATCCAAAACATCATGAAATGTTAACTTTTATCAGTACTGAACATTTAGTAAACATCATGTGTGATGTGATACAGTTTTGCCTAGTAGTTTATAAAGGTACAGACTGGTAAGAATAACAGTTATAAAATAAAAAAAGATGACCATGAATTATATAAATAAGATGGCAAGGAAACATAAAGAAGCTACAGTATATATGGATAGGTTAAAAATCTTGAATTAGGGAGACAAGTGTGAAGAAAGAATTTGTGAGAAGATATAGCTTACTAGAAAAGGGGTGACAATTTCAGGCATATACATTGTGTGCACAATTATTAGGCAAGTTGTATTTTCGAGGATTAATTTTATTATTGAACAACTACAGTGTTCTTGGTCATTCCAAAATGTTAATAAATCTCAAACCTGAATATTTAAGAAAGTAAATGTGAGGTTTTGGCTTTCTTAGGAGAATATCAATGTGTGTGTCAGGTTACGATGTCATCTCAAATAAATTGCATTTCCAAACAAATAGTCTTTGATGAAATCTTTCATTTATTGAGTACAACGAACCGCCCCCAACTCCATCGTAGCCGGCACTGACCCTCTGACCCCAAATCCTGCCCTTTCCGTTCCCCAATTCTCAGCGTCTCATTGGCCATCTTCCAAGTCACTCTCCCCATCTCTACTACTGCATGTCACAGGAATGTCCCCCCTCCCATCCCATCTCCTAAGGGATATTATCTACAAGTAAAAATAAGTAAAAAAAAAGTAAAAAGTATAAGTAAAAATAAGGTGAAAAGTCAAGCGTCTCCTTCTTCTCTTCATGTCAGCACTAGAGCGAACGTAGTTTGGAGTGCTGACATCTGGCCCCTCCCCCTTCATTTTTCCAGGGAGGCCTACTGCAAGACAAACAAGTTAAGTACCGTTATCCCATCCGAGGGTGTGTCCCACCCCCTCCCGCCTTGTCTGGGTGATCTGCATGGAATTTGGCTATAAGGCGGTCAGCTTGGATGTTTGTGCTCTTCACCCAGGAAGCCTCTGACAAGGGGTGGGTCCTCCCTTGCTGCTCTATCCTCCCAGTGCGGGGCTCTGTAAGAGGGGTGTACTATTTTCCTTCACCGTAAATCTCCCGTTTAAGAAGGGCCCACAAGTTGGGACAACCGGGCTAAGAGATGTGCTGGAGGAAAGTGGATTGAAACAGAGCCTTTTGAAGCCGGGTGAGTGACAACCAACCCAGGCTTGTAACAACGCCTAGAGCAATATTACTAACTATAAGACCCCTAGCCATAAAACAGCGGCTGAACAACAAAGGGGCTATGGAAAGTTTAAAATGCAAATTTAAAGAGACAAAGACCCGATAAACAACTAACTCTTGAATAGAACTATTGGAATCAAATACCGAGACATGGTGAAAAGACTGGATACTTTAAAATTTGAATTGGATCTTTAAAAAAACAACTTGATATTTTTAAAATTAAAAGAAGAAGAGGAAATAAATTGGACTGTTACATAATTGCAGCAAAATGGATGCTTGCATGACTAATGGAAAATGTGGATCGTAGAGGGACACTTTCTGGTTTAAAAAGGAACATTGTAACCTCGCTTTTGTTATGGAAAATTTTGAGCTTTACAGATAACAGCACAGGGATTTTGCGGAGGAGGTTTTTTTTTAAAGTTTTTATTGGTTAAAAATATACAATATTATAGTTTACAATATGTTGAATTTTCAATATCTTTATATAAAGATATTTCAATTATTATTTTCTTTTTTTAAGTTCTCACACAACAGACATTATTATCTTAAGTCAAAACAAACAACCAGGTTATATAAAAATTATATAAACAAAAAAAATATTATACGAAATACGATAAAAGAAGAGAGAAAAAGAAAAATGTCAATTAAAAAAAACATTAAACAATAGATTCCCCTCCTTTCTTCATTTCCTGGTTCTGGCTCTTAAAACCATGGTCTGGCCTCCCCCCTCCTCCCGGGCCGCCACAGCTCCGTCCGCCCCCGCTCCTTGATCATCTAATACTTCCCCCTCTTCGGCTCCTGTATCTTCTCCACCTAGGAAGGATTTATGTTGGTCAAAAAAAGCCTTAGCTTCCGTTACATTATTAATTTTCTTCTTACTGTCCTCCCAAAAAATCATCAAGCCCTCCGGAATCAACCACCTAAAACCTACTCCCTTAAGGTACAGCTTATTTGATAAAAAATAATATTTTCTTCTTGATTCTCGTACCTGTCTGGGAATCTGCTTCAGGATGGTGACCTCCTTGCCCCTGTACACCAGCGCCCCCAGTCTTTGTTTTCTCAGTATCTCATCTCTCAGTTCCCTTCTCACAAATTTAATATGAACCTCTCTTGGTAAATTATGTAAAATTGCAAATTGTGAGTTTACTCTATACACCAAATCCACATCCCTTCCAATAGACTCCAAATCTCTTTCTAAAAATTCACCCAGCATTTTAACCATCACTTCTCTCAAATTTTCCTGGTCAAGTTGTTCCACGTTTTGGAACCTGAGAAAATAAGACATCTTATCCAATTGTAAAGTTAACATTGCATTTCCTCTCCCATCTTCCACCTTCTGGAGTGCCTGTACCTCCCCCTCCAGACCCCCCATCTTCTTCTTGTTATGCTCTGCCAGCTGTTGAACATCATTTAAATCTTTTTTCATAAGTGTCATTTCAGATTTAATTTCAGATAATCCTTTTTGCACATCATCCAACTTGTCCAACTTCTGATCCAATTTCGCCAGCCTTTCCAAAATTTTTTCCATATCAGCTGCTGCTGATTTATGACCCTTAGCCATCTTACATCAATAGAAGATGAGAAATCAAAGGGCAAACCTCCAGAGAAGAAAGAGGGATTGACAGTCAGAGTAGTTTTTCAAATATCCACCAGTGGGCGCTCACAGGAGCAACGAGTCCGAAGTATAGAGTAGGTCAAACAGGAAGCCAGAGGAGAATGTTGTCTTCAATCATAAATAAAGAAGCAGGAAGTCAGACTGCTGCCATAGCTCACCGGGAAGAGAGGCCACCAGACCTCTCCAACAAACTCTGCCACAGCCATCCTCCAAGAAAAAGTCAGCAAAGTAAGGGGTTTCACTCCATCTCCTTCCCCCTAGTTATCTACCACGGCACCTTTCCAGCTACAAGGGGGGGGGGAAACTCCAACCCCCCCCTCTCGCCTCCAGGATGCCTGCTCCACTCTCCAGTCAGTCAGTTCAGTCCGTTGTGCCTTCTTAACTAGCACCGGTCCCCTTAGGCGCTGTGGCGCCTCCGCGGCCTCAAAAAAAGCCGCCGATCGCCTCCCACCCCCTCTGGAGCCTCGGGCGCGCCAGCATCGGCCTCCCGGCCCCTGGAAGTGAGGCAGGGGACCCCTGGCGAGCCACCCTCAAACGGCAAACGCCCCAATAATGGGGCGTTTGGCCCAAAGGGCCTCCAGATGGGGGGGATCGGACTCTGGGGCCAGAGCTAGCCCGATCAGAGTCTGTCGCCCGCGGAACCGGAAGCGGGAGGAGGTTTTTCTTCTTGTCTGCAGGCAACTTGACTTTGGTGAAAAGAAAAGGAAATTATAATGAAACTCCTATAACTGAAATAACAATAATTTAAAAAACTGGCGCAGGAATAAAAGAAGGATCTAGCGCAGGCTCAAGAGAAGGGAACTTGATGCATTTTATCCGGAATAAAAATAAGAACAAATTCAAAGATTTTGAAAATGGAAGGAAATATATGCCAGCAGGTGAGGAAATGAAGAAATAAGGAATACACGGCTGGAAAAAGAAAAAAGAAGATTAAAACAATGTGATTAAAAATAAAAAAATGTGTAGATGGATAGTAATAATAAAAAGGAGGTTTTCATAGACATATAAGAGAATCATATTAAAAGAGATTTATAAATATATGCAAAGGTATGTTTTAAGTAAGAACCATGTCTCAATGTTAAATTGTCATGAAAAAGGATAAGGATAAATACGATTAACTGGAAATAACCAATGTAGAGATAGATGGAAACAACAAAGAAAGGATTATGCAGGGATTAATAGTTAAACTAACTATGATTATGCTGTATTTAACAGCCAAAAAACAAAAATGGTTATGCTGTGTCTAACAGCCAAAAAACAAAAATGGTTATGCTGTGTAACAGCCAAAAACAAAGATGACTATGCTGTGTTTAACAGCCAAAAAACAAAAATGATTATGATGGGTAGGACAGCAAAATAATGAGGATTTTGCGGGGAGTAATAGTAAAAATGAAATGATTATGCTGGGTTTAACAACAAAGGTAATGACAACGTTGCTGGGTTTAACAGTAAAAATAAAATGAGGTTAGACAGCCAAAATAAGGAATAGTATGTTGAGATTAACAGTAAATATGAAATGAATAAATTGGGTTTAATAACAGAAACAAAGATGGTAATGTTGAGTTTAATAGTAAAAATAAAATGATTATGTTGGAATTAAATATTTTTTGAATGTTTATAATAACTGTAATGATTTATATTTTTAAAATATATCCATCTAAGTAAAAAGAAAGAGAAAAATGGAATGATATTTGGTTAGGTTTTAAGATTTAAGTAACAGGTTTTGGGGATAAAGGCATAGTTAAATAGATAGAATTGAGGGAAATAACTGAGTAAAATATTAAGTTGTGTTAATTGAAAATTAAGATTTGTTAGTGATTTGTATTAATCTGTGACCGGATCAATGCTTCGTTTTGGAAAAGATGTGTTTTATGTTTATGTTTTAAAAAAATAATAAAAAACTTTTTTCAAAAAAAAAAGTGTCTTCTACAAACTGGCAGTAGGCTTGGGAGTTGACTTTGAGTCCATCTTCAACCCGAAAAGGTCCA
>WNWU01008348.1:0-16653 GCA_012654045.1 Ptyas mucosa | reverse complement strand
CCCCCTCGGTCAACACGGACAGTTTTGAGGGAGACCAAATCATAGAGAGGATTTGAAAAGAGAGGTAAGGATGTGGTCAGCCAAGCATCATTGAGCCGTGGTGGCACAATGGTTAGAAATGCAATATTCCAGGTTAACTCTGCCCACTGCCAGGAGTTCGATCCTGACCGGCTCAAGGGTTGACTCAGCTTTGCATCCTTCGAAAGGTCGGTAAAATGAGGATTGTTGGGGGCAATACGCCGCCTCTGTAAACCGCTTAGAGCAGGGGTGTCAAACACAAGGCCCGTGGGCCGGATTCGGCCTGTGATGTGGTCGGATCCGGCCCATGGGGCCTTCCCGGAATATGTAAGGGGCCAGCCCGCATTGCTTCGGCCCGGTCTACCCAATGTGGAAACATTGGGCCAGCGTGGCTTCGGCCTGGTCGACCCAATGCGGCTTCGGCCCGGTCTACTCAGTGTGAAGAGGAAACATGCCAGCAGTTTGGGGAGTGACATCAACCTGGCCACGCCCACCCAGTCAGCCACGCCCACCCAGTCGGCCACACCCACCCAGTCGGCCACGTTCTACCGCCCACCCACTCCCGGAGGTCAACCCCAGCCCTGATATGGCCCTCAATGAAATTGAGTTTGACACCCCTGGCTTAAGAGAGAGCTGTGAAACACTATATAAGAGTAAACACGGTCACCCCTGCTATTCCAAATCTGCTTTTTTCCCCCCAAAAGGCAACTAGATTTCCTTGTGGTTTTTTTTTCCTTTGAAAAACATTTTGCTTCTCATCCAAAAAAGCTTCTTCTGCCAGCCGGGCATCTCTCTCATGTCCCTCGAAGTGCTCAACATCGGAATTCCTCTTTTTTTTTTAAGGGAATGCGATTTCTTCCGCCTTGTAATCCCAAACTGCTGTGATTTCAGTGTAAGGGCAGCCGATTGATGATATTCAGAACAGCCAGATCTAGAAACAAATCCAGAAATAGTGGCAAGCAAGGGAAACAAGAGGGGGCAGCTATCCACAAGCTCACCTTCAGCCGGTAATTGGCTACCGCGAGGTAGAACACGTAGTCCCGTTGTTCTTCTTTGCTCCCTTTGTGCAACAGTTCTAAAATAAACAAACAAACAAACAATCATTCAATCTTGGTTTCACATTATAACAGCTGCAGAACTAAAAGAGTTGGTTCACTCCATGGGAAGATGTTG
Organism: Ptyas mucosa; assembly: GCA_012654045.1. Taxonomy (NCBI): domain Eukaryota; kingdom Metazoa; phylum Chordata; class Lepidosauria; order Squamata; family Colubridae; genus Ptyas; species Ptyas mucosa. The sequence continues at coordinate 15,462 of WNWU01008348.1, read as the reverse complement.
TAAAGTCGTTATTCATGCTAAAAATGGTCATAAGCCACTTTTTTCAGCGACGTCACTAAACAAACTGTCGTAAATTGAGGACCACCTGTATCCTCTTCTTTTAATGACCCCCCATAGCCCCTTGTGGGGTGGAGTCATGGCAACTGAATGAAGCTGAGTGTTTACTGGCCGGATGCCCTTCCTGTCGCCAATGCGGAGGTTTTTTTTCAAGCAGATATATTCTCATTGTGCCGAGAGAAAGAAATATCTACCTCTACCTAGGATTGAACTCACCTGTATATAGTCCCAAAATTAACATGGTTGCTTCAGTTAGAGTGAGAAAAGCTCTTAAGCTCCCTGCCACTGCAGTGGAGTGCGTCATGTGCCTCAAATATTAGTGAGAATGTCTATAATGGAGACTGTTTAAATTCTTCCCCCATAACCAGGGGTGGGATTCAGCCGGCTCGGACAAACCGGATGCTAATTTACATTTGGTTCGCCGAACCGGTAGTTGCAAGGACTGGCTGGCCCCGCCCCTCCCAGGAGTCTCCACACAGCCCATTTTGGATGCCTGGTAAATGCAGGGCCTATGCGGAGGCTCTGGGAAGGCAAAAAATGGGCCTACCAGAAGTACCGGAAGTCCAGAAATGATCTCCGGAGACCAGGAGAGGCCATTTTCACCCTCCCAGAGGCTGAAGAAAAACCTCCAGAGCCTGGGGAGGGCAAAAAACGGGAAGTCTGGAAACAGGCCTGTTTTCAGCCTCCGGAGCCTGGGGGAGGCAGTTTTCACCCTCCCGGCGGCTCAAGGAAAGCCTCCAGAGCCCAGGGAGGGTGAAACCACCCCCACCCCCCGCCATGGTGCAGGAGGCTGAGTAGGCCAGGCCCACCACAGCCACGCCCATCCAGCAACCAGGTGGAAAACCGGTTGCTAAAATTTTTGAATCCCACCCCTGCCCGTAACTGCCCTTCTCCCTTTCAATCAATCCCCTGCCATATCCGTAAGACCTAACAGGTGAAAGACAACATTATTCAGATGATGAAAGAAAATACAGGGATTTATTCTTAAGAAAGGAGTTTCCTAAGGCAAGATCAAGGGGGCCATTTTGCAGCTGGTCTAAAGCTCACCTTCCAAAAGGCCAATGCCCTTTTTGATGTCCTCATTGTATTTGCTGCGGACCAGGCACCAAGCGTACTCGAACTGTGTCCCTTTGGAGACACTGTCTGCGCTCTGCTCAGCATTGAACTTCTTCTGAAATCTCTGGAGAACAGAAAAGAAAAAAGGCTTGATGGATGGTAAGAAAGTCCACCCACAAACTACAATTGCCGGTTAGCCACCATTGTCCCACAAACCATCTTATTCGACACACACATACTTTGCTTATATAATAATTTGTCCATTATCCTTATCATTGAAAGCTCTCTCTCCTTGCTTTGTACAGGCGGCTTCTGCAACACGATCCCTTACAAAGCTGTGATTTGTAAGGCATCATCTTGTTTTAACGACCTGTTTACTGGCCGGATGCCCTTCCTGTCACCAATGCAGAGTTTTGTTCAGCAGATGTACAGTATGTACCATATACAGCACAATATTCTTAGCATGATCTTGTTAATCTTCTTCTTCATCGTTTAATGACCCCGTAATCCCTTGCGGGGTGGAGTCTGGGCAACTGAATGGAGCTGAGTGTTTACTGGCCGGATGCCCTTCCTGTCGCCAATATGGAGTTTTGTTCAGCAGATGTATTGCCATTGTGCCCAGAGAGAGAGAAATAACTGTCCCCACCTAGGATCGAACTCAACAGCCTCCCGATTATGAGGGGAGAGCTCCACATCTAGGTCACCACACCACTCTAGTTGTGACTTGTAGGTAAAACCCATTATGTTCAATGCTGGCCAGGCTAGAAGAAACTTCTGGAAAAACCATCCTGCAAAAGCGTGCGCTACTCGAACCTTACTAAGTAGACGACAATGGTTCATTTAGTGACCATTTCAAGGTAAAAGTGCTGAACGCCCATATAGCACTACTTTCTGTTCCACTTGTGTTTTCCAGCTGGATGAGAATTAAGTCCTGACTAGGTGGCTCAGTGGCTAAGACACTGAGCTTGTCGATCAGAAAGGTCGGCAGTTCGGCGGTTCAAATCCCTAGTACAGGTCTCCTGCGTGAGCAGGGGGTTGGACTAGATGACCTCCTAAAGTCCCTTCCAACTCTGTTACTGTTACTGAGTAACTTTCCAGGACAAGTCATTTACCAAAATGAAGGGTAATAAACCTATTGGGGGAAAAAATCAGCCTTATTTTATCTATTGTACAACAAGTAGTCCTCGACTTACAACGGTCATTTAGTGACGGTTCAAAGTTACAACGGCACCGGAAAAAAGTGACTTAGGACCGTTTTCCACACTTACGACGTTGTGGCTGCATCCCCATTGTCCCGTGATCAAAATTCAAAACGCTTGCCAAGTGACTCATATTTACGACGGTTGGGAGTGTCCTACGGTCACTGGTGAGGCCTCCTGACAAGTGAAGTCGATGGGGAAGCCAGATTCACTTAACGACTGTGTGACTAACCTAAACAACGGCAGTGATTCCCTTAACGACTGTGGCAAGAAAGGTCGTAAAATGGGGCAAAACTGTTGTGTCTTCGGCTCCCGAGCCCGGACCTCCGGAGGAAGAATCCTCCGAAAGTGAAGAGGAGGAGGAGGCAAGGGCCTCCTCCCCTGGCCCGTCTGGTTTGGCACCACCCCAGGCCCCAGCTGAAAGCCCTGTGGAAGAAAGCTCCTCTGAGTCAGACGTTAATGAGGAGAGGGAGTGGATTAATCCCAGGTGGCGACGATCAGAGAGACGGGCTCAGCAAAGGAGTGGGTGGGGCCGAGCACGAGGTGATGAGTCACAAAGCCAATGCCCCACAAGGTATAAAAGGAGCTGACTTTACCTTGTTGGCTTTTGTGACGAACAAAGTTTTACCCTGACTGCTTGTGTCCTGAAATACTGCAGCAGCTAAGTGTTTTCTTTTAAACGTGTATTGGATATAAATACTTGGAGCCTTACCAGGGACTGGCCGTGGCAACTCAAAACAACAGCTGTCGTTATCTCTCCCGGGCTCGCTGCCAGCTTGTTGTTTATGGATGGTAAATAAACAACTTCTGAATACTCCTGTTCGAGTGTGTGTGCTTGTCTGGGCTTCTGAAGCAGGGAGGGGACAGAACAAAAACTCACTTTGGAGATGTTTCAACTCAGCGACGGACATGTTGGGCTCGGTTGCGGTCATGAGTGCAGGACTACCTGTGAAAAATTCAAAAGTGGCCCTTCATCCCCTAAAGTTTGCCTTGTTTTTCATTCACTCTATATCAGTGATGGCTAAGCTTTTCCGGACCGAGTGCCCAAAGCGTGCACCAGTGGTGGGTTCCTCCCGGTTCGGCCGAGCTGGTAGCGGTGACAATATGATGTCACCGAACCAGTTCTCTTTGTTCGGGAGCTGGGCCCTCCCGCCCCCCGTTATTCCTACCTTTTATTTGGCCCCACCCCCAATCTATTGCTGCCTCCCAAGTCCCAGCTGATCAACTAGAAGGAAAAAAACTGTTTAAACTCTTGCCGCAGGGCTTCGAAGGGCTGCCCTACGAAGGCAGTATTAAAAGGCAGTGTGGTGGTAGACCGGTGCCTCTGAAAACGAATGAGTAGACCGGTGCCTCCAAAAATAAATGGGTAGACCAGTACAGCTCTGCAAGCAGTTAAAAGCCTGGTAGACCAGTACCTCTGCTAAATCCTAAAGAATTGTCACATGACCATCAAGCCACGCCCACAAAATAAGCCATGCCCACAGAACCAGTAGTAAAAAAATTTAGAACCCACCCCTGGCGTGCACGAATGCGTGCATGCGCGCCCGAACCCCCCCCAGGCATGTGTGCGCGCCCCCGATATGCCCCACCATGTACTTGCCCATGTGGGGCACCCGCATGCGCACCCCCTGCACATGTGCACCTCACGCCCTGTGCATGCACGTGTGGTGCCCTGCACATCCCGCTTCTCCCGTGCATGCGCAGCAGAGACTCGATGACCAGCTGGCTGGAGGGAGGCACGCACACACAAGTCTAAAGCTGCAAAGCTTATAGGGTGACTTTAGACTCTTGTTTTTCCCTGACGTAAGGTACCAAGTGGGGCCCTCATACAAATAAAATTATGGGGAAAAGAAGACAAAATACATCAACCTAGAAGGCACAGTACCAGAGGTGGTATTCAGCCGGTTCGTACCAGTTCGGGCGAATCGGTAGCGGCGACTGCAGGTGGGTCTGCCCACCTGCCCAGAAGTAATGCCCGCCCCGGCTCTATGCCGTCCTATTTAGCCACATTTTTGAGGCTGGGCACATGCACAGAGGCACGCGCGCAAAGCAAGCATGCACACACGAGGACTACCATTCCTTGTGGCAAAGGAGCCTGGGAATTCATTATCTTTCTAAAACGAAGGCTGAGCCGCCAAATATTTTCAATTAACACAGAACGGCACGTATCCATGTTTGAAAATCAGGTAACACAACAATTCCCAATGCTGTTTCACTGCCCTGAGTGGCCAGCAAGGACCCAACATACTGCCAGAGGGAGGGAAAAATGATCCAATTGGATCTCTTATGAAGGATTATCGGAGAACTGCAGAGACAAAGGCACACGCAGGCATCACAGTGTGTGTGTGTGTGTGTGTGACTCTGCTGCCAGACAACAAACAGTGCGTTTTTTTGTTCGTCTGTCTGAGGTAGATAGGCCCACAACAGCACGTTCAAGCCGACGACAGCTGCCGCCATAACGAAGAATCGGAGGGATTTTTTTTCATCCCATCTTCATGGTCTTTTTACCTCAACTGTGGGAAGAAATGGTTTCTTTCGATCAAGGTTCAAAGAAGACAATAACTTGGTCCTTAACACAAATAAGACCAAGGAGTTTATAATGGACTGTAGAAGGAATAGATCAGACATCCAGCCCTTGCTTATCAATGGAGACCGAGTGGAGCAAGTGGCCAGCTTTTAAGTTTCCGGGTGTTATCATAAAAGAGGACCCGACCTCAGGGGTGAAATGTAAAATTTGTTACTACTGGTTCTGTGGGCGTGGCTTGGTGGGGGGTGGGGAGTAATGTGACTGGGTGGACGTGGCCAACTTTTTTTTTTAACTTTTCAAAGCATTTTTTCTAATGCTTTGAAAAGCCTCTGCTGATCAAGCAACTCAGCTGGGATCGTCAGAGACTTTTCAAAGCATTTTTTTTACCACCTCTTCGGCCAAGAGGTTGCAGGAAAAAAAATGCTTTAAAAAGCCTCTGAGGATCCCAGCTGAACTGCGCTATCATCAGAGGCTTTTTTTTACTTTTAAAAGCATTTTTTCGTCGGAAGAGGTTGTAGAAAAAATGCTTTTAAAAGTTAAAAAAAAAAAAGCCCTCGGAGGACCCGGGGCTTTGGTGGGCCATGGGGGGGGGGGGTGTGCAGGGATTTTTGCTACTGGTTCTCCGAACCACCCGCCGCCATCGCTACCGGATCGGGCGATCTGGTCCGAACCGGAAACATTTCACCCCTGCCTGACGTGTTGCGCTCATATTGCAGCACCGTTCAAAAGGGCCCAGAAAGAGATACTACCTGAGACTTGTCAGGAAACAACAAGTGAATGAAAAACTGCTGGTGACCTTCTATCTCTGCACCATAGAGAGTATTTTAATTTACTACACCTGTGTATGGTTTGCCAATGGCACAGTGGCAGATAGGTCAGCGCTCCAGAGGGTCAACGTCATTGCCCAGAGGATCACTGGTTGCCCTCTCCCCTCTTTGGAAGAGCTTTATAGCTCCCGCTGCCTTAAGAAAGTTCAAAACGTTCTTAAAGACCCATCTCATCCTGGGCACCCTTTTTTTTTTGAACTATTACCATCTGGCAGACGGTACAGGATAATAAAAACAAGGACAAATAGGCTGAAAAACAGCTTCTATCCCAGAGCAGTAACTATATTGAATTCTACGGTATAGATCGGGTTTTCAATTTCAATTATATAGAACGTAAAGGATGTAGGTTTGTGTTTTTATTTTTATAGTTATAATGTACACTGAAGACGGCATTTACTGTATTTTTCGGAGTATAAGATGCAGCTTAGTTTTTGGGGAGGAAAATAAGAAAAAAGCTGATTGGTGGGTGGATCGGCCTCCTGGAATACTCCCAATCAGCTGTTTCCAGAGGTGAATTTCAGCAACAGGTTTGTTGGTTGTGAGCTCTGTGCCTTGCTTTTTTTTCTGCCTCTGAAACGTCTGAAACTCTGTTTCAGAAAAAACTTTTTTTTTCTACCTCTGACAGCCTCCGAAACAGAGCTTCAGAAAAAAAGGCTTTTTTTCTGAAGCTCTGTTTGGAGGCTTTTTTTCTGAAACTTCTTTCAGAGGCTTTTTTTACTGAAGGACTATCTGTACTCTATTCAATCTTTCTTTGGTATTGGTATATAGATTAATCTCTTCCGATCTGTTGGTTATTGTGTCATTCTCCAGATTTGTTAGCATAGTTTGGTTAGAACCTTTACTGATTCTTCTTTTGTTGCTTGCCATATTATTTTAGATAAAAGCCTTTCAGAGATTTTTTTTTCTGAAGCTCCGTTTGGAGGCTTTTTTTCTGAAGCTTCTTTCAGAGGCTTTTTTCAGCCTCTGAAATCTCCATTTGCGAGGCTGGGTGGGGCTACATTCAGAGTATAAGACGCACCCAGACTTTCACCCTCTTTTTGGGGGGGGGGGGGAAAGGTTCATCTTATACTCCGAAAAATATGGTAATTTCGTAGTACCATGTGCAATGACAATAAAGTAAACTAAACTAAGAGAGTTTTAAAAAGCCCTCAAGGCAGAGTTTGGACTGGGTTTGAAGGAGAACATGATGATCTTTAGTGAAGAGATCCCCGAGATGGCCAAAGACCAGGCGCGACGTCTCCTCGGCCTGCTTGAAAAAACCCGTGTTTGCTAAAAATACCACTCCAAATGTCCTTTGCCCTAAAGCATCCCTTTCATTCATGTTTTTTTTTTAATGGAAATGGGAACCTTTTTAAACAATATTTGTCATTGCCAACACCCGTCACTTCAAGATCTGGAAATGCTAAGGGAAGCCAAAATAAACCTTTTACTGTACATTGCCTCTCGGATAGAAAACAGCCCATGGGACTTCCTATCAATCGAAAAATTGGCAGCCGGATGCCTCTGGGACTACACAATGTTTGTACTTGGAGTCCAAAAGCAACAACGGTGGACCCAGCCCTTCTCATAAAAAGGCCATTCTCTTTTAAAAGGAGTTTGGCACTTAGTTTATGGACTTTATGTATACATCTCTGTGGTTTTCTTGATTTTCCGTGGCTTCTTCTCAGGTTGTTTTTCCCAGTCCAGTCCTACCTAAAGACCGAGTTAAATCTTGCACAGCAAAACTAAGCAGCCTACAATTAAGTTAGTAAATATATAGCAGTGGCCAGAATTGTGAAACCTTTTGGGAAAAGTATATTTTTGAGGTTTGATGGTTAATAACACCAGGTTTTTTTTTGGGGGGGGGGGGTTGGAGTTTCAAGATAATCCTATTCCACTGCTGGAATGGCCTGGGAATAGCCCAGACCTTAACCCAATCGAAAATCTATGGAGCCGACTTGTTAGTCAGAAACGACTCAGCAATAAAACCCAGTTAATAGAAGCAATCCTTCAATCTTGGTTTCACATTAAAACAGCTGCAAACTAAAAGACTTGGTTCACTCCATGGGAAGACGTTGTAAGGCCGTAATTCATGCTAAAGGTGACCCAACTAAGTATTAACTGATGTGGCGATCATCTTTGTATATCTCATTTTTTCTATGGGGATCGTTTTTGTATATCTCGTTTTTTCTACGTGTTTCACTTTTCTTCTTTATACTGTAACTGCTATTCTAATAGCAAATCCTCCATAAAAGTTTTTGCATTACATTCTTGATTGAATTATCTTTCCATTGATACACAATTTTATGGTACTACTCCCCCATAAAGTGGTGTTATTAGCTAGTTTTAGAAAATACACTTTTCCCAAAAGGTTTCCACAATTTTGGCCACTACTGTAGTTCTGCTGAGCAAATTCACCATAAATATGTGATGTAAATGTAATACACAGTGCCGAAACGAATTCAGGAGCAAGCAATTAATAAGCTGCAGTGTTCTGGACAGATGCTACAATAATGTATTAGTTTGTTTTTCTAATCCTGCCTTTATTACTTTAACTCAATTTGAATACTATTACTTCTTCCTTCTGTTGTTCCTCACAACAATTATTCTGTGAAGTGTGTTGGGCTAAGAGTGTGTGATTGGCCCAAAGTCACCCAGCTGGATTTCATGCCTAAAGCAGGACTAGAACTCACATTATCCTGGTGATTTGCCCCAAATCACCTAGCCAGCTTTGATGCCTAAGGTTGGACTAAAACTCACAGTCTCCTGGTGATTGGCTCAAAGTCACCCAGCCAGTTTTCATGCCTAAGCTTGGACTAGAACTCACAGTCTCCTGGTGATTGGCTGGAAGTCACCCAGCCAGCTTTCATTCAAAAAGGTGGGACTAGAACTCAGTGTGTCCTGGTTGATTGGCCCAAAATCATCCAGACAGCTTTCATACCTAAGGTGGGACTAGAACTCACAGTCTCCTGGTTTCTAGCCTGGTTATCTTAATCACTAGACCAGGGGTGTCAAACTCAATTTCTCTGAAGGCCGCATCAGGGCTGTGGTTGACCTCAGGGTGCCGGGTGGGCATGGCCGACTGGGTGGGTGTGGCCAGTTTGATGCCACTCCCTAAACTGCTGGCATGTTTCCTTTTCGCACTGGGTAGACCGGGCCGAAGCCACGCTGGCCTCTTCGCATTGGGTACACTGGGGTGAAGTGACGTGGGCCGGATTTTCCAGGACGGCCCCACCGGTCCGATCTGACCACATCGCAGGCTGAATGCAGCCCACGGGCCTTGTGTTTGATACCACTGCACTAGACAAAAATTGACTTTCAATCTGCCAAATAGCTGGAGCTGTAGAAGCTCAACTGAAGAGCCAGTAGTTAAGATTTTGGACTGGCACTGGCTACTCAGGTTCAAACTCAGGAAAACTCTGTCATGAGAACTTACTGAGTAACTTATCTGTTACTTTCTCCCAGTTCAACCTATCTCACAGGGTTGTTGTTGGGAAGATTTGCTAAATTTTCTGCTAAACAAATAATTCCCTCAAAACCATCAAACTATTCACAAAGTCTGCATTACTATTAATCTTCTCATAGTTCCTATCACCCATCTCCTCTCACTTATGACTGTAATCTTGTTGCTGGTATCCTTTAAGATTTATATTGACTGTCTCCTAATAGGATTTGATTGCTTATTTGTTCCCTATGACTATCATTAAGCGTTGCACCTTATGATTCTTGATGAACGTATCTTTTCTTTTATGTACACCGAGAGCGTATGCACCAAGACAAATTGTGTGTCCAATCACACTTGGACAATAAAGAATTCTATTCTATTTAGAGGAACAAAGGCTATGTAAATCATCTTGAGTCCATGGAGGAAAAGCTGGGATATAAATCTTATGACTAAATAAAATACAAAACGTTTGGAAGCATGTCCTTGAGTTCCCAGCCGCAATGATTGCAAATATCTGTCACATTTCTTAGACTGTAGTGAGATAATTAAGCTGCCGGAAACTCGTCTGAAAACCTATAGCAAAACATTTCTGTCTACTGTATATACTGAGCTATAGTTATGCCGATACTGTAAATATATCAAAAAGTTCATCAATATAATTGGCTGCCCCCTAGTGGAACTTTCTCAGTTCCTACATTTTTTAAAAAAAAAAGTTTTAACATTCAGGCTTTTAACATTTAGCATTCAGGATCGTTTTTTTGAGTCTCAGTATCTTTCTGTTCTGCTTAAAATTTTGAAATTTAAAAAAAAATCCAAATTCTCACTGTCATTCTGATCCAATTCAACAGGTAAAAGCTCTTTGCTCTATGCATCGTCAGCCTACTCTGTACCATGTTTCCCCGAAAATAAGACCCTGAAATAAGTGCTTGGCCTTATTTTCGGGGAGGTCTTATTATTTTGGGGCATGTGGAACAAGATGGGGCTCCTCTACCGTCTTACCTGATTTCCAGCTCTGTGTTTAAATATTTTCGGGGTGGGCTTATTTTCAGGGGGAGGCTTATTTTAGTGCATGCGCTCAAAAGCCCAATTGGGCTTATTATCAGGGGATGCCTTATTTTTGGGGAAACAGGGTAGCAGCAGCTGCCCATGAGCAAGTTATAAAGCTAATGTTAGGCAAAAAACATGGCTGAATACGGGATAATTTAAAGCTAGGCTTTGAAAAACGAAGCAGTTGAAGAATTCCACCTAGGGAAATAAATCTCCCAGTTCATCTTGTTATTGAGGTTAATTTCTTTCTATCCATTAAAGAACAAATGGGGGGGAAGACCCCAAACCAACTGATCCTATACTTTTCCTTTCAATAACTCAGATTCAGCTGATTAAGGAAGACCCTGAAATTCAAAGGAAGAAATTCAGGTGACTTTCGAATATCTTCTCAGCACTATTAAATGACACTGCTTTTGACTCCATAATAGTGACACACGTAATTATTATTTTTATTCAGTTGCTTGTGAACTGATAGGGACGCAGTGGCTAAGACGCTGAGCTTGTCGATCGAAAGGTCGGCAGTTCAGCGGTTCGAATCCCTAGGGCTGTGTAACGGGGTGAGCTCCCGTTACTTGTCCCAGCTTCTGCCAACCTAGCAGTTCGAAAGTACGTTAAAAAAAATGCAAGTAGGAAAATAGGGACCACCTTTGGTGGGAAGGTAACAGCGTTCCATGCACCTTTGGCGTTGAGTCATGCCGGCCACATGGTCACGGAGACGTCTTCAGACAGCGCTGGCTTCTTCAGCTTTGAAACAGAGATGAGCACCGCCCCCTAGAGTCGGGAATGACTAGTACGGTGATGGCTAACCTTTTTGCCATTGCTTCCCAAAAGTAGGGGAGAGCGGGGGGGTCACGTCCACATGTGCCCACACCCATAATTCTATGTGCCTCGCCCCCTGCGCATGTGCACATGCCCCCCCACACTCCCCCCCGCTTTTGGCACACGATGGCCCGGTGGGCCTGGTAGGCCCATTTTTTGCTCTCCCCAGGCTCCAGAGGCTTTCTAGAAGCCTGGGGAGGGTGAAAATGGCCTTCCCCACACCCTGGAAGCCCTCCAGAGGCTGGAAATGGCCCATTTCCCAACGTCCAGTCACACCAGAAGTTGGGAAATGGATCGTTTCCGGCCTCCGGGGTAGGGGGGAGGCCGTTTTCAGCCTACCCAAGCTCCTAGAAAGGCTCTGGAGCTTGGGGAGAGCAAAAAATGGGTCTCCCCCACCCCGGAAGCCATTCGGAGGCCAGAAACTGTGTTTCCTGACTTCCAGTGGGCCCAGAAGGCCCGAAAACCAGCTGACCGGTGCATACATGCACGCTGGAGCTCAGCTCACGTGCCCACCAATATGGCTCCACGTGCCACCTGTGGCAAGCATGCCATAGGTTCAACATCACAGAACTAGCAGTGCACAATGCAATATATCCAACCCAGGAGTGGGTTCTAAATTTTTTTACTACTGGTTCTGTGGGCGTGGCTTATTTTGTGGGTGTGGCTTGATGGTCATGTGACAATTCTTTAGGATTTAGCAGAGGTACTGGTCTACCAGGCTTTTAACTGCTTGCAGAGCTGTACCGGTCTACCCATTTGTTTTTGGAGGCACTGGTCTACCCATTTATTTTTCAAGCGCCCTGGTCTACCACTACACTGCCTTTTAACACTGATCAGCTGTAGGGCGGCCCTTTGAAGCCCTGCAGCAAGATTTTAAACAGTTTTTTTCCTTCTAGGTGGTCAGCTGGGACTCGGGAGGCAGCGAATAGATTGGGGGCGGGGCCAAATAAAAGGTAAGAATAAGGGGGGGCAGGAGGGCCCAGCTCCCGAACAAAGAGAACTGGTTCAGTGACATCATATTGTCACCGCTACCGGCTCAGCAGAACCGGGCGGAACCCACCACTGATCCAATCTCCAGGCTGCAGCCCACTATCAGGCCTTGGGCCTTGGTACTGGGCCACATGACTGTCGGGCCAGTGAACATACATGTACAGCTTGACATGCATGAACGTAGGGCCGGCACACTCTATTTCTATTTCTATTTCTATTTCTATTTCTATTATTTCTATTTCTATTTCTATTTCTATTTCTATTTCTATTTCTTTCTATTCTCTAGCCTAGCCTAGTCTCTTTCCTATTCTATTCTACTCTCTATATTTTCTATTCTATTCCATTCCATTCCATATTTTCTCTTCTCTTCGTCTCTCTCCTATTCTATTCTATATATATTCTATTCTATATATATTCTACTCTATATATATTCTATTCTATATATATTCTATTCTATTCATGTTCTATTCATGTTCTATTCTATTCTATTCTATTCTATTCCTTTTCTTTTTTGTAAAGTTTTTTTTAATTTTTTAAACACACAAACATACAGTACATCTTTTCTGAACATAATATTGGCCCGGTCTTAAATTTGTACAGATTTCTGTTCATCTTTAACACAATTTTATGTCCAATTTTTCTCATAGCATTTATTCTCTTTAATTAAAAAAAAATATTACCCTTCATCTTGACTTCTCATCCTATTACAGCTCAATTTTTCTTTTCCCTCCTTAAAATTTGAACCCCTACATTTAGATTCACATAACATAGTACAATCCTCCAATTATTTCCTTAAATTCTCTTCTTCTAATCCCCAATGATTCTTTTATCAACTTATTCCCAATAATACAATTCAACGTATTAGTAGAAACCAATTAACTATATATCTTAACCCAAATGTTCCGACTACTGCAATTTCATGTATTAAACTTCTTAATTCTGGGTCTTATTTTCATCCTATTCCTATTATTCCTATTCATCTAGGAGAAATGCTAACATATATTACTAGAATCCCTAGTCCAGGTCTCCTGCGTGAGCAGGGGGTTCGACTAGATGACCTCCAAGATCCCTTCCAACTCTGTTACTGTTAAATAAATAGCTCTGCTGGACCCCAAGCCCAGAATTTCCTCCTGGAGGGAGTGGCTGGAAGGGTGACACCCAACCTTCCACCACCACACCACGTTTTCCAGCTTAGCAACCAAAGGTAGACTGCTCCTGAACTCGGAGACCTCCCCCGGCCACGCTGGTTCAGGACCAGGCAGCTGTCACTCACTTTTAGATCCTCCGACGCCACCACTTCGCTCAGGACCGACTCCATCACGCCCAAACCCGGAAGCGGCCGTGAAACGGAAGCGGAAACCCTACCTTGCTTTTTTTTATTTTACCTACAGTCTCTCGAACCTCTCGTCTCTATGGTCAGACTTTCGGCGCCACCTATTCGAGCCTCCAGGATTCCTAAAGTCCGTGCGGCCGTCTTCCGTTGGGAAAAGCCGGAAGTCGGTCGAGAGACGGCTTTCCGCTGCTATGGCAACGCCAAGAGCGAAGCGCCTAAAATGGCTAGCCCCACCCCCGCCTCCCCTCCTTACGCTAGAGGACTTCAGTTCCCGTCAGCCTCTGCGGCTCGGATTGTTTCCATGGTGAACTTCATGAGAGAAATAAAGTGGTCCAGCCCAGCGTCGCTGTTTAGGGTATGGGCCAAAGAGGAGCGGCAAGGCATCCTGGCTAGATGGAAGGACGTATTATGGGATGGGGACAAATAGAGACTGGATTCCACACACACCCCAGGTTTAAGCCACAAATTAGGGAATAAACCATCATAGGTTGAGATTGTGTAATGTGCTAAACCAATGGTTCTCCATCTTGGCCACCTGAAGAGACGTGGACTTCAACTCCCAGAATTCCCCAGCCAGCCGTACTGGTGGGGGAATTCTGGGAATTGAAGCCCACGCTTCTTCAAGCACCCAAGGTTGAGAAACACTCTACTAAACCATAAATCATGGTTTACAAAGCATGCCGGCTGCGGAATTCTGGGAGTTGGAGTCCACATCTCTTAAAAGATGCTGAGGTTGAAAAACACTGTACTAAGCCATAAATCATGGTTTACAAAGCATGCTGGCTGCGGAATTCTGGGAGTTGAAGTCCATGCTTCTTCAAGTAACCAAGGTTAAAACTGTACTAAGCCATAAATCATGGTTTACAAAGCATGCCAGCTGCAGTGTTATGGAATGATGGGACCAAACAACATTCCGGGTCAACCAGAGCCAGTTTATTTGCGCAAGGTTCAGAGCAGATTCATACCTGAAAGTCTGAACAACCAAGAGCTTTGACACAACTGCTTTGTCAGGGAGTTGATTGATCCCATCCTGGCTCTGGGATAATCACACCCCGGTTTAGAGGTTCAGACAGTGGCTTCTCCTCAAAAGTATACATTAAGAAAATAAAACCCGAAGAAGTATTTCTAAGAAAACTCATTTTATTGTAAAAGTAAAAATAAAGATAACTCGTATTAGCTAATTGGCTACATCTTTGGCGGCGTTCCTGCCGGACCTCTTGGCAGAGAGAACAAAGGAGTAAGAAGAAGACTAGAAAGGAATGTGCACTTGCGCAGTTAATACTGAGAGATAAGAAACTTGGCAAAACTACAGTAAGTCTATTAGTCCAAAAACGAGAGCTCAGCTGGGAAATACAAGAACGCAGTGACAATCCCCTTCTTTGCCAGTTGAGCGAACATCAGGTACATCATCAAATAAGGCACATCTTACGCAGATACTCGTGCTGAGCTGCTGGAAGCAGTTTGTTGAGGATGTCTGCAATCTGATCATGTGTAGATACATATTGCATTTTAACAAAACCTTGTTTTACCAATTGTTTTATGTTCTGGTAACGGATGTCAATGTGTCTGGACCTAGAACCTGTGAAATGTGATTCAGAAATATAAACCACCGGGCTTCCGGTTGAGCCGTGTTCGTCGCTGACGGTCCTTTGAAGACCACCAGCCCTGCCGCCTGTAAAAGAGCCGTTTCGGAGAACAGAAACGGCTCGGAAAACTCCTGATCTTTTAGGATTTGGTGAGGAGAGCGGGCGACTTCAGGTAGAGTCCCCTGTGAGACCCCCAGGTTTTTCTGGGGAGTTAACAGGGTGGGACTCCCTTTTAAGTTGCTGAAGCTCCAGACGACGGGGAAACTCTACTTCGAGCAGAGCCAGACAGCGCGACCAACTTAATAACCAAACACAACTCGGGACTCTAAATTAAAACGCAAGTATTTTTAGCCCTGTGGATTAATTTAAAAAGTTAAAGAACTACAATTTGGAAGCCTGAGAAACTTTGAAAGGGGAAAAGGAAAAAAATGGCGATTGTTTTTAGCGGAAGGAACAGCTGAAAGCGAAAGTGGACTGGTTTGATTATTGTAACACGTTACAAAGTTACAGATTCGGCTTGAAGGGAGAAAATTAAAAAAAAATTAACTATAGAGATTTTTACTGAACTGATTTAATCTGGAGAAATTATTGGGAAGA
>WNWU01008347.1:0-15762 GCA_012654045.1 Ptyas mucosa | reverse complement strand
AAAGAGCCCACAATTGTTGACCAGGAGGCCATTAGAAACATATCTGACGATGAAACTTGTGATAATTACGCTACACCAGAAAAAATTACAAATGGTAAGATGATGCATGACAACTGTGCACATTTGCTTCACAGAAAACTTGGCCACGCAAGTTTTTCAATTGTTCAAAAAATGTTAGAATGTTCAGACGATGCTAAAGTAAAGAGTTGTAAAAATTATTTAGACTGTGCAGTTTGTAAATCTTCAAAAATCAGATGTAAACCAAAACCAAAAAGGGCCACACGTACAACGCAGTCAATATTTCAACTTATTCACATGGACCTAGTAGGCCCCTTAAAACCATCGATTAAATATAAGAAAAAATATTTCCTCACCATTGTAGACAATTGTAGTAGGTATGGTTTTGTTTATACCCTCAATCACAAACATGAGGCATTCAAAAAATTTAAAGACTTCTACAAAAAATAGAAATACAACATGGCCTTAAAATTAAACAAATTATGACAGAGTTTTTATCCAAGGATTTTTGTAACTGGGTCAGTGAACAAGGGATATTACATTTTAAATCATGCCCGTTTTCACCATTTCAAAACGGAATTGTAGAAAGGAAAAATGGTTTGCTACAAACCATGATTAGATGCGTGCTGGAGGATGCTGGCTTAAGTCAGGTTTTTTGGGCCTAGGCCCTCACGTACTCAAACTACACTATAAATCGCTTATGGTCCAGCACAATCAATAAATCTCCGTATGAAATCATGTACAACAGAAAACCTAAAATAAGTCACCTCCATGTTTTTGGGGTAACAGCTGATGTCTACATCCCAAAACAGCTGAGACGTAAGGGAGACAAAATATCAAAGAAATTAAAATTCATGGGGTATGAAACTGGCACTAAAGGCTATAGATTTATAGACCAGAACAACAACTTCATTATTTCTAGAACAGCCAACTTCCATGAACACACTAATTGGTCAAAGCTGCACCTCAATGACTTATGCTCAGAAACAAAAAACACCACACATGCAATCAATGAACAAAAAACAACACCCAAAACTATAAATATAATCAAACTAAAATGTACAAACATAACAAGAAAGGAATGGAAAGAGGATCATCCAATAATACATGTAGACACTTTAACCAAAAAGGAGGCTAGATACATGCACAGTGATGAAACACCCCCAGATGGACCTATTAGATCAAGTAGAAACATCAAACCAAAAAAACTAGACGATTATATACTATCCATAAACACAATCAAGGTAACTCCAAAAAAACTATGAAGATATATTAAAATTACCCCAAGAAGAAAAATTAAAATGAGAAGAGGCAATGAAAAAGGAAATGGACAGTTTAAAGGAATTAGAGGTATACACACCTGTCTCATCACCCATAGATAAATCCCCTATTGGCACAAAGTGGGTATTCAAAATAAAAGAATTAGAAAACAATAATTATCTATATAAAGCAAGGTTCAGTAGCAAAAAGTAATCCACGAAGCAAGAATTGGCCAAGGTCCAATCCAAAATATGCACCAGCCAGATTTCAGGTAACGCGATGTGACTCTCAGGTTTTTAACTTTGACTGTCACAAAGCCTGAAGAGCAATCACACCCACTTTTATTCCTTGTGGGGTGTGGCTCAGTGACTCAGCTCAATCTCTGGCCCTCCCACGCCTCTTTCATTGCTGTGCATGCTTCTCCCTCCGACGCTGCCTGGGATCAAGCCAGGATTCATCATCCTTGCTCCCTATCTGTTGTTGTTCTGATATGCTTTCCTCCTGGCATATCCCAGGCTGTTCCTCTTGGCCTTCGGATGGAATCTGAGGCATTGCCAGAGAGGAGGGTCCTGGAGAGGTAGGCCTTATCAGTTCCTCCCCATCACCTTCTGAGTCTGCTTCCTCTGTTAGGACAGGCTCGGGAGTCGGGGTCACAACAGCACCGCTGTGGCCCACTGCCACCACCGAGGCCACCAGCAGCTCGCGCAGATCCATTAGGCTGCTGCTGTCACTGCCCAGAGCACCAGGCCCGCCCAGCACGAAGGAGGCAAAGTGGCCAGCTAGAAAGGCCGAGTAGAGGTGGTAGAGCACGCCCAGGCCCAGTAAGCAAAAGGCAGCCACCGCGACCAGGGATAGCTGGATCCCCATTGGTGCCATGACAAGCCCAGCACAAGCCCAGCCAGGATCGCGTGCCTCCCCCCATCTCTGCTGGGTCTTGGTGGCCATGGCGCTGATAGGGATCTGGCTTTCCCCACTCGTGGTGGCCAACTTTTGCCTGCTGGGCCTGGGTGTGCTCTACCACCTCTACTCGGCCTTTCTAGCTTGCCGCTTCCTCTCCTTCATGCTGGGCGGGTCTGCTGAGCGGCAACAGTGGCAGCCTGCAGCGGGGCCAAGGTGCATCGGGTGCACGAGGAGAACATGCTCCACACACAGGCCAGGGGCAAGACCTGCAAGGGGGCCAAGGAGAATATGACCAGTGGCGACCTGTTCTCCAACTGCAAGCCAAAACAGACAGTGGGACGGAGTAAGCACGTCCAGCGGTCCGCATCACGTGCCTCCCCCTGCCTCCTGCTGCTTGGACAGCCAGCTTGGTGGTGGCAGCGGGTTCCAGAGGCGGTGTGTGCCAGCTAAGGGGCTGGCAGGCTGCAGGTGCAGCTGGAAACCATCGCCCCCCCCCCCCCCCACACACAAAGGGCTTGTAAAATGGAAACCTCTTATGGAAAACCTTCAAGGATCCTTGGAAGGAGGCTGCCTGCATGTGCCTCCCACACCCCCAGCAAGAAAAAACATCTTCCCAGCAAGCACACACTATTTTGATCTCGTTTACATCCATGTTTGATTTCATTTTGCATAATTCCTCACCCAGTCTAACCAAAGTCTGAGGATGAAAGAATTGACCTAAAGAGGCAAAACATATTCATAAAATGAGATGTGCACACAAAGGCAATGGAACAGCAGGGCAGAAACCATCAAGCAGGGGTGAAATGCTCCTGGTTCGGACCGGATTGCCCAATCCGGTAGCGATGGCGGCGGGTGGCTCGGAGAACCAGTAGCAAAAATCCCTGCCCCCCCGCCCATGCCCAGCTGAGCTGCACGATCATCAGAGGCTTTTTTTTTTACTTTTAAAAGCATTTTTTCTACAACCTCTTCCGACGAAAAAATGCTTTTAAAAGTAAAAAAAAAGCCTCTGATGATCGCGCAGCTCAGCTGGGATCATCAGAGGCTTTTCAAAGCATTTTTTTCTGCAACCTCTTGGCTGAAGAGGTGGTAAAAAAAATGCTTTGAAGTCTGTGATGATCCCAGCTAAGTTGCCTGATCGGCAGAGGCTTTTCAAAGCATTAGAAAAAATGCTTTGAAAAGTTAAAAAAAAAAAGTTGGCCATGCCCACCCAGTCACATTACCCCCCCACCAAGCCACGCCCACAGAACCAGTAGTAACAAATTTTATACTTCACCCCTGCCATCAAGGCATATGTACTTCATGCAAGAGAAAAACAGGAGAAGCATGCACTAGCTTAAGATAGAAATAAGGAAGATGATTTAACCATAATAAACCAAGCTTAATTGCAACTCTCTGAAAATAAAAATGTAAATTATTTACCAGAAGATACAGTATGTATTTAAGAAAAGAAAAAAAGGGGGGAGAATATAAGCAAGAGAAATCAACCCTTGGCCCAAAGTGAGCTGATGGAATCCTCCAGAATGGATTCTCCCCTACCTGACTGCCATAGACTGCGAGGTACCCGAAGTGATAGTCCCCTCCTTCTGCCAGTTGTCCTCCCCATCAGAGCCATCAGCCTTTTCATCATCATCAAATTGCTGGATTCGCTCCTTGTAGCAGATGTCAAAAAGGTTGGTGTTGGGCTGCAGGAAAGTGGAGAGCAGACAGATGAGAGCGGTGGCCAAATTTAGAAAGGATAATAGATACAGTTGTTGTCTTTGTTGCTATTACAGGTTGTCCTCGCTTTAATGACCATTTATTAAATGACTATTCGAAGTTATAATGGTGCTGAACAAATGGTAGTTATGACCAGTCCTCAAAGTTACAGCTGTTGCAACCACCACCCACCACCCCCGTAATTGAATCATTGCTGCCTATTTCTGTCACCCTCTGCTGATATTTGCCATCCTGTTCCTCCCACTATTGGTGAGGTCCTGCACAGTGCAGATAGTCACCACCTTCATCTGTGGAATTGCTCCCTGACTCCTTAGTCCTGCTGTATCTTCCCCAGCTGGGCCCAGTGGGCAACCTTCTTCAGAAGATGAGGCTCCACTGCCTCAGAACCAGACGTGGCCCAAGATCATGCCTTCACACAGTGAATGGATCCTGGACCAGCAGTGGGAGGAGCAAGACAGCAAAGGCAAGCTGGGGATGGCAGGCGTAGGACACCTGGTGGAGTGCAAGGCGGCCAAAAGGACAGAGATAAGGGGGAGACAGGGGTGGGTGAGGGGAGTTCAACAGGAGGTGGAGTGCAGCTGGGTAGTGCAGTCTCACCTGCCAAAGGGAGCTACCCAAAACCAGCTGGGGAGGAGACAATGGGACAGATTCAGCAAATTTGTGCAGGGCAGGAGAACTGTGAGGTCTTTGCCCCAAAGATGCTTTTTCAGGAGGCAACTGGACTTTCTGGTTTTTTCTTTGAAGACATTTCGCTTCTCATCCAAGAAGCTTCTTCAGCTCTGATTGTATGGTGGGGAATGGAAGGATTTATATTCCTTGCAGACAGCTGGTCATTTACGTACTTTTAGAGAGTCGTTGAGGCCACTTGGAGGTTTCTCTGTGTCCTCAGGGTCACCTGAGTAGTGCAAATGGGTGTGCAGCCTTTTTGGAACTGCTGAAAGGGTTCCTGTAGTCTGTATTTTTTCTGGAAATCCATTCATACTCCTGCACCATTCAAGGGTGTTCATCCCAAAGTGCATAGCTAAGTGTCTATGGAGATTCTCAGTCATTGAGGTCATAGTTCTCCCAAAGGTGCTTTTTCAAGAGGCAACTGGACTTTCTTGTTTTTCTTAGAAGATGTTTCACTTCCCATCCAAGAAGCTTCTTCAGCTCTGACTGGATGGTGGGGAATGGAAGGAATTATATTCCTTGCAGACAGCTGGTTATTGCAGGGTAGGGCTGAGGACTTTGTGCAACTCCTGCATGACAAAGTCACTTAGATTCAGGAAGGCCTGGACTCAGATTGGGTAGATTCAGATGGGGTGACGGAGGCGGGTCTTGAGAGTGTTATCTGGGAGGGGTTTGACCTTGTGACTCCCGAGGACGTGGACAGGATTCTGGGTAGGCTTAGCGCTGCCACATGTTTATTGGATCTGTGTCCCTCCTGGTTGGTGCTGGTCTCCCGGGCGGTTACATGAGACTGGCTCCAGGGGATTATTAATGCTTCTTTGAGTGAGGGTTTCTTCCCTCCCTCTCTGAAAGAGGCGGTGGTGAGGCCCCTCCTCAAGAAGCCTTCCCTGGACCCGGCTGTATTAGCAAACTATCGTCCAGTCTCCAACCTTCGCTTTGTTGCGAAGGTTGTTGAGAGTGTGGTGGCGCGACAACTTCCCCAGTACCTGGATGAAGCTGTCTATCTGGATCCGTTCCAATTGGGCTTCAGGCCGGGGTACAGCACGGAAACGGCATTGGTCGCATTGGTTGATGATCTCTGGAGGGCTCGGGACAGGGGCTGTTCCTCTGTCCTGTTCCTATTAGACCTCTCAGCGGCTTTTGATACCATCGACCATGGTATCATGCTGCGACGATTGGAGGGGTTGGGAATGGGGGGCACCGTGCTGCAGTGGTTCTCCTCCTTCCTCTCCGACCGTACGCAGTTTGTGTTGGCAGGAGGACAGAGGTCGACCTCAAGGCGCCTTGTTTGTGGGGTGCCGCAAGGGTCAGTCCTCTTGCCCCTTCTGTTCAACATTTATGTGAAGCCGCTGGGTGAGATCATCTGTGGTTTCAGGGTGAAGTTCCATTAGTACGCTGATGATACTCAGCTGTACATCTCCACCCCAGACCACCCCAATGATGCCCTTGACATGGTGTCCCGGTGCCTGGAGGCCATGCGGGTCTGGATGGGGAGAAACAAGCTCAGACTCAAC
This sequence comes from Ptyas mucosa, assembly GCA_012654045.1. Lineage (NCBI taxonomy): Eukaryota > Metazoa > Chordata > Lepidosauria > Squamata > Colubridae > Ptyas > Ptyas mucosa. The sequence goes on along the minus strand of WNWU01008347.1, from coordinate 9,685 downwards.
CCTTCGAAGACCAAGTGGCTGTGGTTTCCGGCGTCCCAGTATAGTCAGCTGGCTCCATCGCTGACTATTGGGGGCGAGATCTTGGCCGCCTCAGAGAGGGTTCGCAACTTGGGTGTTCTCCTGGATGCATAGCTGTCTTTCGAAGATCATATGACAGCTGTGGCCAGGGGAGCTTTTTATCAGGTTCGCCTGATGCACCAGTTGCGTCCCTTTCTGGACCGGAATGCCTTATGCACTCATGCCCTCATCACATCACGTCTGGACTACTGTAATGCTCTCTACATGGGGCTCCCCTTGAAGAGCATTCGGAGGCTCCAGCTGGTCCAGAATGCAGCCGCGTGGGTGATTATGGGGGCGACACAGCGCACCCATGTAACACCCCTTCTGCACGAGCTGCACTGGCTCCCAGTGGTCTTCCGGGTGCGATTCAAGGTACTGATCACCACCTTTAAAGCACTCCATGGCTTAGGACCTGGGTATGTACGAGATCGCCTTCTGCCACCGATAGCCTCCCACTGGCCAATATGCTCCCACAGAGAGGGACTCCTCAGGGTGCCGTCGGCCAAACAATGTCGACTGGTGACACCCAGGGGGAGAGCCTTCTCTGTGGGGGCAGCTGCCCTCTGGAATGAACTGCCCTTGGAGGTTCGTATGATCCCCGACCTGCGTACCTTCCGCTGTGCCCTTAAGACTCTTTTGTTCCAACAGGCCGGGCTGGCTTAGTATATGAATTTTAAATTGGGCATTTGTTAGTTTTTAATCTTGTGGGCCCAATTTTATATATTCATTTTAAATTGTTTTTAAATTTTTGGAGTTTATGTGTGTTTTAATACGGCTGTACACCGCCCTGAGTCCTTTGGGAGAAGGGCGGTATAGAAGTTTAATAAATAAATAAATAAATAAATAAATAAATAAAAATGTATTGCTTAATGCACTGTAAGCCGCCCTGAGTCTCCAGAGAAGGGCAGCATACAAATCAATTTTTTTTAAAAAAAAATGCATTCTTTTAGAGCAGGGGTGTCAAACTCGTGTCATCACATGACATATCACAACTTTTTTCCCCTTCACTAAACCGGGCATGGGCGTGGCCACTGTGTAACACATCTGGGCCACAGGCCGTGAGTTTGATACCCGTTTTAGAGAGTCGTTGAGGCCACTTGGAGATTTATCTGTGTCCTCAGGGTCACCTTAGTGGTGCAAACAGATGTGGACAAGAAAGTCCAGTTGCCTCCTGAAAAAGCACCTTTGGGACAACCATGACCTGGATGACTGAGAATCTCCATAGACAGTGAGGTCTTTGCCTAATGATATTTCACCTAACAACTGCTTCGTTTAACAATGGAAATTCCAATCCAAATTAGGGTCATTAGGGGAGGACAATCTGTATGTTTTTATCCTGCCTTTTGAAATTTAAAGACAAAGTGGCAAACATGTCTAATATTCAGTCCTCCTGTTTTCCCCCTCAACAACAACCCTGTGAGGTAGGTCAAGGAATGACACACTGTCATCATCTGCATTCAGTGAGAAGGTGAAGTTGGCCATTTTGTCAAAGGGAGCACTGAATCAAAAAAAGAAAAAGGTTAAATATTTATAAGAGTATAAATATTTTAAGAGACATTATTTAAGGCAAATACTGCTGGAAACCTGGGACATATTTAGAGGGAAATTTTATACCAAAATTTTTTATCCTGGAATGTCAATGGTTTAAATTCACCACAGAAAAGAAGGAAAATATTTCATTACTTGAAACAATTTAAGAATGATGTCATCTGCCTGCAAGAAACACATATTAGATTATCAGATCAAAAATACTTGATAAATTCAAGATTAGGTACGCACTTTGTGGCATCAACATCAGAGAAGAAAAATGGTTTAGTTATATATGTAAAGAAGGGACTATCAGCTAATTTAATTGAGGCAGATGTTCAAGGCAGATATATTGCAATTGAATTATTAACTTAGAATGGGAAGATGCTTTTAATTGGAATATATTCGCCCAATCAACAACAAGATAAATTTTATAAATTTTTACATACCAAGATAACACAATGGGATTATAAATCTTTTATACTAATGGGTGACTGGAATGGAGTAGTAGACACACAGAGAGACAAAAGAAGTTTGTCAAAGATTTCTACACATGCGAAATTACCTAAATCTTTTTTTTGATATGATGGAAGAGATGGAATTGAGAGATATTTGGCGAGTACGGAATCCAGAGGAGAGAGATTTTACTTTTTTTTCTGATAGACATCAATCCTTTTCTAGGATTGATTTCATACTAATTACAAATGATTTCCTTTCTAGGGTGAAGAAGATGAAGATATGCCCAAGAACCCTAACTGATCATAGCCCGGTGTGGTTGGAACTGGAACAGGAAAGGGGAGAAAGGAGGTCTTGGAGGTTAAATGAAAACTTATTTAGATATGGAGAAAATGTGAATGAGCTTAAAAAACAAATGAAATAATTTTTTGCTATTAATATGTATAAGGGTACCTCTATGGAAATGGTATGGGACGCAAGCAAGGCTTATATGAGGGGAACATTGATACATATGAATAATAAGCATAGATCAAAACAACAAAAGAAGCGGAAAGAGATTGAGGAGGAAATAAAAAAGAAAGAACAATTGCTAATAATTAACCCAGGAGACAAGAAAGTGAAAGACCAAGTGGCAACTAGTTTACAATATGCTAAACATAATACATTTTGCAATGCTAATAAACCAGGTAGATGGTTGGCCTATATGTTGAGGAAAAAACAAAAATCACGAGTTATTGATAAGATAGAATTTAGAGGTAAGGAAGTTTATCAACAGAATATGATTAAAAAAGCTTTTTTAGAATTTTATACAAAGTTATACACTAGTGATTCAATTCAAGGTATAGATATAGATAGATATCTAAAGGAAGAGAATATCCCTGAATTAACGGTAGAGCAGAGGGAGGGGTTGAACCAGCAAATAACCTCTGAGGAGATTATCGCAGCAATTAAACAGTTAAAAACAGGAAAAGCTCCAGGAACAGATGGATTAACAGCTGTTTATTATAAGAATTTACAGTTTGAAATGGTAGAACCACTTAGAGTTTTATTCTGTAAAATTCAATCAGGTGGAGGAGTCCCACCCTCTTGGAGAACAGCTTTTGTTTCATTGATTCCAAAGGAAGACCAAAATTGTACTAAACCTGAAAATTTTAGGCCAATATCACTTTTGAATACCGACTATAAAATTTTTGCTAAGATATTAGCAAATAGATTAATGCCAATTATGCAACAAACAGTTCATAAGGACCAATCAGGGTTTATAAAAGGAAGACAAATGAAATATAATGTCAGACAAGTTGTAAATTTACTGGAATATTTGGAAAAAAACAACCAAGTCCCTGCAGCGTTTGTATTTTTGGATGCAGAGAACGCATTTGATCGATTGAATTGGCAATTATTGTTTAAAATAATAGAAAAAATGCACTTTGGAGAATATTTTACACAATCAATTAGAGCAATATATCAGGAACAAACAGCACAAATAATAGTTAATGGAGGTTTAACAGATGTTTTTAAAATTGAGAAAGGAACAAGGCAGGGTTGTCCCTTGTCTCCATTGCTGTTTATTTTATTTTATTTTATTTTATTTTATTTTATTTTATTTCCAATTTCTATACCGCCCTTCTCCCTGAGGACTCAGGGTGGTGTACAGCCAGAAATAAAAACATGAAATATAAATATTAAGACAATTAAAATATATATAAATTTGGCTCCAGAATTTAACACTAACAAACCAATTAAAATATTTAAAAATTTTTCTTAAGCCAGCCCGGCTTGTTGGAAAAAATGAGTTTTGAGGGCACGGCAGAAGGCACTGAGGTCATGAATTCTCCTTATCTCCGGGGGCAACTGGTTCCAGAGGGCGGGTGCCCCCACAGAGAAGGCTCTCCCCCTGGGGGTCACCAGCCTACATTGTTTGGCTGATGGCACCCTGAGGAGGCCCTCTCTGTGGGAGCGCACGGGTTGATGGGAGGTCATCGGTGACAGCAGGCGGTCTCGGAGATAACTAGGCCCTATGCCATGGAGCGCTTTAAAGGTGATCACCAACACCTTGAAGCGCACCCGGAAGACCACCAGAAGCCAGTGCAGCTCGCGCAGGAGCGGTGTTATGTGGGAGCGCCATGCTGCTCCCATCACTACCCGCGCGGCCGCGTTCTGGACCAGTTGGAGCCTCCGGGTGCTCTTCAAGGGGAGCCCCATGTAGAGAGCGTTACAGTAGTCTAGGCGAGAGGTGACGAGGGCGTGAGTGACTGTGCACAGGGAATCCCGATCAAGAAAGGGCCGCAACTGGCGAATCAGGCAAACCTGACAGAAGGTCCCCCTGGCTACAGCCGTCAGATGTTCCTCCAAAGACAGCTGCCTATCCAGGAGGACTCCCAGATTGCGAGCCCTTTCCGCAGGGGCCAAAGACTCGCCCCCAATAGTCAGTGATGGAGTCAACTGACTATATCGGGATGCCAGGAGCCACAGCCACTCCGTCTTGGACGGGTTGAGCTTGAGCTTGTTTCTCCCCATCCAGATCCGCACGGCTTCCAGGCACTGGGACATCACTTCGAGGGCATCATTTTAACTTTAGAAGTGTTGTTGAACAAGATACGCAACTCGGATAAAATAAAGGGAATTGTAATTAGACAACAAGATTATAGATTCAGAGCGTTTGCAGACGACTTGGTTGTTACTTTATCTCAACCCATAGAATCGGTTCCACATATGTTGGACATATTAGGTCAATATGGTAAGGTATCTGGATTTAAAGTAAATCAACATAAGACAAAGGTGATAACTAAAAACATGTCCATATCTCAGCGAGAAGACTTAGGAAGAATAACAGGGTTTGAAATAGTTAAAAAGGTTAAATACTTAGGAGTGTATATTGCAGCCTCAAACACGAAATTATTTAAAAACAACTATGAAGTTCTTTGGCAAAAAGTGCAGAAGGAAATGGAAAATTGGAAAAAGTTACAATTATCTTTATTGGGAAGGATAGCAGTAATAAAAATGAATGTATTACCTAGGTTTCTTTTTCTGTTGCAAATGATATCAGTGCTTAAGAAAGATGGGAATTTGAGGGAATGGCAGAAAGGGGTTAATACTTTTATTTGGGATGGTAAAAAACCAAGAATAAAAATGAAAATTATACAGGATGCACGTGAGAGAGGAGGTCTTAAAATGCCTAACTTAAGATTGTATTATGAAGCAGCTGTCTTAGCACAAATTAGTGATTGGTTTAATTTAACTGAAGAGAAAATTTTAAATATAGAAGGTTATGATTTGTTATATGGCTGGCATGCTTATTTGTTATATGAAAAAAAGTGGACAAGGTGTTTAAAGGTCATATACTTAGAAATGCTTTGCTGAGGGTTTGGAAAAAGTATCAATATAAGTTAAATTATAAAATACCTATATGGGCAAATCCCAGACATGCAATAGAAAATATAAGTATAGAACAAAAACAGGAGGTGATTCTGAATTTTTTCAAAGCTGGGACAGTTGGTATCAGTGGTTGAATAAAAGGATTGAGATGGACTTCCGGCGGCAACCTCAGCTGGTTAGGAACGAAAGGAGACGGGGCTCCGCTCCTGAGTTTCTAACAATCCCACATCTGGAGCCGAAATAGGTGCTATCGATCCCAGAGGGATCGACAGTTTAAAGGGGAACGTCTCAGGACCTTGGAGGAGATCGCAACTCCCTCGAAGGTACAAGACAAACCCTTAATCCAGAGTGAGGAAAAACTAGCCTTTCGAGACTGGCCAGAGGTGCTGACAACTGCTTGAGTGGGAAGCAAAGATTGGAAAGGAAAAAGAAGTCATCAACAGAAGACCTCAATTTAGTAATACCCCCAAAATACTTGACAGTAAGAAGTAAACGCTGGCGGCAGCGAACACCGGAGGAAGACACAAGACGAGCGGCGACAGAAGGATCGAGCGGACCAGGGCCATTTTGACAGATAAGTGACAGCACAAATTTGACAGCCGGAGCGTATGGAGAGAGTTTGGCGAGTTATTCTACGATTGCGAGTTTGACAGTGGATTTAAAACTTTGATACTTTTGGACTATATTAGTGTGGATTGGATCGTGAGGTTTAAACGGCAAACAAAGACAGATTGTGCATGGTCGAAGCAAGTGGAAAGAGAGAGAGGAGTGCGGTGTGCTGGAGATTGAAAGAAGGATTCTGGACAGATTTCTATAAACTGACTGAATTGAACTATACTGGTTTAGATCGTGCCAATTGGATTGAATCAGAAAACGGACAGTGAAATAAATTGTAGAAAAGTGTGGACAAAGAAAATAAATCCTGATACATTGTATCTGAGTGGATTCTTATAAAGTAATGATATTACATCACTTCCGGACATATTGCTTTCAAGTCTTTGACTATTCTATTTTTTTTCTTTCCTTTTTGACTATTTAACCACCACAGACTGGACTATTTAATCATTGAACTGATTGGAAATAATAGCTGGAAGGGGTAAGCCAGACGGTGGATCGGTGATTAATGGAAAGAAGATAACGCTATACGACAACAAACAAGCTAAAGGACTATTAACTCAAAGCCCAGATAGAAAACAAACGGACAATACAGCCATTATTGGTTTGTTCTAACTCTATTTAAGACTGAATTATTCAATTTAATACTATTATTTAATCTTATTATATATATTCACTATATTAATTGATAGAGACCTGACTTTAGAACCATCATAAAAATTGTGAGTGATTCATAGGTTATATTTTAATTAATTAATTAGGTTGGAGAGGATGGAAAATCAACAAAAGATAAGGAGTCGAGACACCGAAGATGCACTCACATTTCTTGAAATGGAGAAGGCATCCTTCTTTCTAAGGTCCCAAAATATAGAAGAACAGAGAGATGAAGACTTGGGAGAAATTATGATTGACATACTGGCAAAGGCAACACACAAAGATAAAGATGAAATTAGAAATGGAATAGATGAAATCTATAGAGCCTATACAAATTACGCAAGGAGAAACAAACTCCCTAAAGAAGTCCATATTAGATTCACAAAAAAATCAATTACAGATGAAATATACAGAAGAATGAGAGAGGAGACAGTTACGTTTAAAGGGAGGGAAGTCCTGACATTAAAGCAAGTACCGAAAAGGGCCAGAGACAGGAGAAGAGATTATAATTTTCTAACCAGACAATTGAATAAACTCAAAATAAAATTTAGATGGCTCATACCAGAAGGTGTACTTATTTCATGGGAAGGAAGAAAATTTCGAATTGACACCATAGACAAAGCCCAAGATTTTGTGGACCAACATCTAGGAAGCGAAGGAGAACAGGAAAGCAGAGACAGCAGAGAAGAACTCAATACTAGCGATCAAGAAGCACAAATAATGGCTTCCGGTGGGATCGCGACATCGCCGGACGCTTCTTTTTGAAGCGCCAACCCAGGGCTCCGTAGAACCGCAAGAACAGCGACTATCAGCTGTCTTGCGGTTTGGAAACTTTCCTCCTGGTAAGAGGGGGGAAAGTGAGTAGACGGGTGGAGTAGAGCTCCCTAAGAGCACCAGATTTTACCCATAATCTGGTGCTCGAAGATGAGAGCTCCCCGCTAAGCCTGTCAGTACTCCGGACCCTGGATGTCTCTGCTCTGCAGAGCTAGATGTCGTGACCATCCCAGCAACCAACTTTAAATAAATATTTTTGAATCGAGCTGGCAGAGCACAAGTAGCAAGAATAAAACAGCAAGTATTTTCTTTTTTTTTAACTCCAAAGATTTACCTTCTTTAAAAGATTTTCTTTATGCAGAGAAAGTGAAAGCAAGATGGCGTTTGAGTTTCAACGGGGTGTGAAGAAGTGAAAGTTAAAAGCAATTATTGATAAGCCCCTGTTTGAAACGTAAAACTCTATTCTGAAAAGTGGATTAACCAAGAAAGGAAGTAATTATAATAATTGAAGCAGTAATATAAATTACAAATTGCAAAGGGTCTTTTTTTCTTTTTGATACTTTTTTTTTCCTGTCCTTTTGGAAGGGAAAGAAGAAAGGGGGCAAGATGGCTGGTCTTTTTGAAAGCAAAGAAAGCAAAGAAGGGTTAATTAACCCTCAGATATGGTCTGATTTTGAGGAAGCTTTGAGCTCAATTACCTCTGCTTTATTGGAAAAAATTGATACTATATTTCAAGCTTTTCAAGCTGGAAACAATGAAATACATGGAAATATTGAGTTGCAATCTAGCAGTGGGGGATTGATTGAAGAGCTGGGAGAAGGAAAAGAACAACAACAACAGCCTACAGTATTTTTGGAGAGCAAGATGGATGCTTTGCAGAATAAGGAGCAAGAAATTTTGGGAGCTGATGAGACTTTGGCTATACGAATTCTTTGTTACAAAGTCCAACCTGCAGTTAAAGAGCTGCTTTCAGAAGAAGTTATACTTTTGCAAAAATTTTATAATATGCAATCCCAAAAAATGCAAGATTATATTGGAGTTAAAAAAGGCAGAATCAGAGTGAAGAAAAGAGTTCGTAAAAAGGAGAAGAAGAAAGACTGGAGACAAGGAAAATAACCCTGCTTGATGAGATGATGGTCCTTAAAAAGTATTGTTTAAGTGCTTAAAGATTTTGAACTTTTGGAAGAAAACATCCAACAGCTTAATGCCAGTTAACTAAGCGATGAGCGACGATGAGGAGGTAACCTACAGCTGTATTGGAATATTTTGAGAAGAATAAACAGATCACTGCAATGCTGGTGTGTTGGGTTGTGAAATAAGCCTTGACCTGAGTGATTTGGAATATTTTATTAAGGACTGTAATAAATTTGGACTTAATTGTAATTGCAGAAGTTTTACTGAATATAGTAAATTGGAGTTTTCTGTTTGAAGGTAATAAATATAAGGCAAAAGGACTACGGGCCTAGGGCAATTGCAGCTGATCTGGTGGTTTCCCTAATACGTCTGATGAACTTATTAATCTAATTTTTGGCTGGATTTGATGGATATTATTTGATATACAATTACAAAGTCACTCGGGGGGGTTTTTTATATAAAGAAGCAATTTTTATTTAGGTGGGTAGACGCAAATGAAGATATTCTACATGCTGTTGGAAGATGTGAACATAAGAAGATTAACAACTGGTTTAATCTAGTATGAAGAATTTAAATGTTTGATATAGCTATTAAATGATGTTTTTAGTTGATTTGTTAATATGTACTGATAAATTAATAAGAGGTTTGATTACTACTTTTTAGTTAGAAAATGTTTTTTTTTAAAGTGTTTTAACTATAATTGGACCTTAATGGTTTAAAAGTGGAGGACGGAAGAGTTTATATAATATTTTATTTTAAATTTGGGGTTTTTGAATTAGGTTTTTTTTTGTTTTCAATGAAAGAAGTTATAAAATATCTTGTTAAACTGGATAGATTTAATAATCTGCTAAGTATGTATTAGTTAAATTGAGTAACGATAGGTTTGATTAGGTAATATTTAACTGTTTTATTAACTGCTGCAATTATAAATGGATACTAATTCTGTTAAATTAGATGGAATAAGAAGAAAGAAGACTTGCTTTCCTTTTATTTATTTGTTTAATGATTATGATAAGTGAGAGATGGAGTTGAATTTAGGGGACTCAAGCTGTATTTTATATTTTGTATTTGCTCTGGGAAGTCGGGGGGG
>WNWU01008346.1:0-13686 GCA_012654045.1 Ptyas mucosa | reverse complement strand
TCAATCCACTTTTTCCATTCCTGTATATAACTCTCTTGCGAATGATCTTTTAAAAAAGCTGAAATCTTCGCCATTTCTGCAAATCTGGCCATTTTCTGAGTCCATTGTTCAATGGTAGGCAAAACATCTTTTTTCCAATATTGGGCAACCAACAATCTAGCTGCTGTCACCATATACAAAATCAATTTTATTTCCCCCAATGTAAAATCCTTAACTATACCCAGTAAAAACAGTTGTGGAGAAAATTGTAGTTTTTTCTTCAAAACATTTTGCACAACCCACCAAATTTTTATCCAAAAAGCCTTCACTTTCTTACAAGTCCACCATATATGATAATATGTAGCATCTAAGCAGTCACATCTCCAACATTTTGGTTGAACATTGGGGTACATACAAGACAGTTTCTTGGGATCTAAATGCCACCTATAAAACATTTTATAGAAATTCTCCCGTAAATTCTGTGACTGAGTAAATTTAACATTCTGAACCCATATTTTTTTCTAAGTATCCATCATAACTGTTTCACCAAAATTCTGTGCCCATTTAATCATACAATCTTTAACCAATTCGCATTCTGAGTCTCTTTCTAACAAAAGATTATAAACTCTCTTAATATGCATTGGACCTTTCTCCTTTATCTGTCTAACCAATTCTTCTTCATACTCCATTAAATCAGTTTTTTGATCTTCTTTCCATCTCATTTGTAGTTGATTATACTGCAACCAAGTTAAAGTAATCCCTTCAGCCAACAGCGTTTCCAATGACTTCAAATGCCATCTGCCCCCTTCAGTAAAAAGTATATCTTTATATAAGACCCCCCCCCCCCAAGTGACTTAATATTTGTATTCCACATGGTATCAGCAAGATCCAGCCGGAGCGGAATTTTATAATCCCAATTATGTCGATGTTTCTTCCAAACTCTCATCAAGGCACTTCTAAGTATATGACTATTAAATACTTTATCCACTTTGTGCTCATAGAATAAATATGCATACCAGCCTAAATCCAGATCATGGCTTTCAATATTCAATATTTCAGTTTTTGTTTTCCCAAACCAATCACTTGTTTGTATCAATGCTGCTGCTTCATAGTACAGTCGAAGGTTTGGAAGTTTAAGGCCACCCCTCTCACGAGTATCTTGCATAATTTTCAATTTAACTCTCGGTTTTTTCTCATTCCAAACAAACTTATTCAGTCCTTTTTGCCATTCTATCAGTTGATTATCAAATTTAAGCATTGGTATCATTTGGAACAAAAAGATGAATCTAGGTAAAATGTTCATTTTGACAGCTGATATTCTCCCAAGTAAAGATAGCTGCAGTTTTTTCCAAGTTTGCATATCTTTTTGTATCTTTTGCCACAAAACCTCATAGTTATTTTGAAACAATTTTATATTTGAACCTGCAACTTGTATCCCTAAATATTTAACCTTTGACACTATTTCAAAACCTGCCATTTTTTGAAGTTCAATTTTTTGTTTTTCTGTCAAATTTTTAACAATCATTTTAGTTTTCTTCTGATTCAACCTAAATCCTGATACCATACCATATTCTTCTATAATGTCTTTCATCTGGATTATTTATTTCATCGGGCGTGTTAGGGTAACTACCAGATCATCTACAAATGCCCTGGTTTTGTATTTTTCTTGCCTTATGACTATTCCATTCACAGAGTTCGAATCCCGTATTGCGTTCAACAAGACTTCTAGAGTTAAAATGAATAACAATGGGGACAACGGACAACCTTCTCTAGTACCTTTTTGTATATTAAAATTCGTCGTTAAACTTCCATTAATAATAAGTTGTGCAAATTGCTCTTGATATATTGCTGCAATCATTTGTATAAACCGATTCCCCAAACCCATTTTTTCCAAAGTCTTAATTATAAAATTCCAATTCACTTGATCAAAGACCTTCTCCGCATCCAAGAAAACCAGCACTGCAGGGATCTGTTTATTCTTTTCTAAATAGTCCAATAAATCTATGATTTGCCTAACATTCTCCTTCATATATCTGCCTTCAATAAACCTTGCTTGGTCATGATGAATCACCTCTTGGATAACTGGCATCAATCTGTTGGCTAATACTTTTGCAAAAATTTTATAATCTGTATTTAAAAGAGATATTGGCCTAAAGTTTTCTGGTTTTTTAGGACCTGATTCTTCTTTCGGTATTAACGATACAAAAGCTGCTTTCCATGATGAAGGTATTTTGCCACCTTGCTGTATATTACAAAATAAATCTTTAAGATGCTCAATCATTTCTGCTTGTAGAGTTTTGTAGTAAATTGCAGTTAAGCCATCCATTCCCGGGGCTTTAGCTGTTTTCAATTGTTTTATAGCATAGCTAATCTCATCAACTGTTATTAATTGATCCAACTTTTCATTTTGTACAAGTGAGATTTTTGTAATCCTTTTGTCTTCTAGATATTTATTTATAAGATTATCATGTATGTTGTCTTTAGAATATAACTTGGCATAATAATCCAAAAAAAGCCTTTTTGATTGATTCTTGCTGAAAAACTTCCTTCTCACCATACTCAATACTATCAATAGTTCGTGAAGTTAATTGCTTCCTCAGTGTGTAAGCCAACCATCTGCCCGGTTTATTAGCGTTAGCAAAAGTATTATGTTTTGCAAATTGTAAATTAGTTGCTATTTGTTCTGCTATGAGCATTTGAAATTGGTCTTTCAAAAGTTTTATAGTTGTTTGTAATTTTCCATCTGTTGGGTTTTTTACCAATAGCTGCTCCTTTTTCTTTATCTCATTTTCCAACTCTATTCTTTTTTTCTTTCTATTTTGTTTATGTTTAAAATTCATTTGTATCAGTACTCCTCTCATATATGCTTTAGCTGCATCCCAAACAATTTCAATAGGAGTGCCTTTGTTTAAATTCATTTTAAAAAATTCCTTTATATGCTTCTTAAGTTCGTCTACATTTTTTTCATATCTAAATAAGTTTTCATTTAGTGTCCAAGATCTTCTTTCCTTCTTTCTCATCTCTATTTCTATCCATACCGGACTATGATCAGTTAAAGTCCTAGGAAATATCTTCGTTTTCTTTACTTTAGGAAGCAAATCAACCGTTGGCAAAATAAAATCTATCCTGGAAAAAGATTTGTGCCTATCCGAATAAAAAGTAAAATCCATTTCATTTGGATTGTGCAGTCTCCATATGTCTTTCAATTCCAAATCCTCTTTCATTTCAAAAAAAACCTGTGGTAATTTAGCATCTAATTTAGCCACACTTTTTTTATCCATTTTCGGTTGTATTACTCCATTCCAGTCACCCATAATCAAAATAGATGTAAAGTCCCAACCTAGAATTTTAGAATAAATCATTTTATAAAAAGCTTCTTGTTGTTGGTTAGGAGCATAAATTCCAACCACTAGGGTTGGACCATTGTCAGTATTCAATTCAATTGCTATATATCTCCCACAATCATCTGCTTCTATTAGTTTAGCTGAAAATATTTTATTTATATATATCACCAGTCCATTCTTTTTTTCCAAATTTGAAGCAATAAAGTGCATTCCCAATCTTGAATTCATCAAATATTTCTGATCTTGCAACTTGATATGAGTTTCTTGCAAACAAATGACATCATTATTAACTTGTCTCAAATAATGAAATACTTTTCTTCTTTTGGATGGAGAATTCAATCCATTCACATTCCAAGACAAAAATTTAGTCATTTGCTGTGAAGTTTTGAGAACAGTTGCTGAAGATCCTTTTGCACACAGGTAATCTTCGGCTTTGTTCCTCCCACAACTTCAATTTGTGCTTTTTCCTTAACCTTCTTATTTCTTTGTGACTTGGGTTCTCCTGTTGCTATACTTCTAGAATTTGCCTAGAGACTGCTCTAGTTATACGTTGCTCATCAAATTTACTTGACCCCACATCAAGATCCAGCACCTCTCTCATAGATTTTGATGTGTCTTCCAAAGGGGAAATTGGAAGTGGTGCAAAGGGATCAACCAACAAACCACCTGCTGCCCCCTGGGTCTCCATTGCTTGCATTTGTGACTGTTTTATTTTTTCCTCAGTCTCTTGATCAAATTCCCTCTGTGCTTGAGCCTCTTTATCTATTGGCGAAGATGTACGAGGAGATGTTGAACCCACTTTCAAAATGTTATAATAAAAATCTTCTCCTTTTGATATAGTATTTAAACAGTATCTCACTCCTTGTATCCTCAATATTATGCCAACTGGGGCGTCCCACCGAAATTGTATTTGCTGTTTCTTTAATTCTGCCACCAAAAATCCAAAATCCTTTCTATCCTTTAACATTTTAGGTGGTAATTCTTTAAAAACTCCAATCTCAGATCCATCAATTTGCACAGTAGAAACAAATGAATTTTGCAAAATGGCATTTCTTATCTTTCTGTCTGTAAAATATATCACCACATCTCTAGGTAGTTGCCTATATACTGCCACTCGAGAGTTCACTCTATAGGCTTTGTCAATTTTATAAAGAATCCCGTCAAAGTTATCAACCTTCAGCAACACTGCCAGAGCATCAGCACAAATCTTTCTAAAATCTTCCCTGCTGTTCTCTTTTATGCCTCTAAGTCTAATGGCAAATTCCATTGATCTAAATTGCATCATCGTTATCTCATTCTCCAACCTCTGAGTTTTCTGGTCCACCTCAACAATTTTAGAATCAGATTCCTTCAGTTTAACATCCACGTCTGAAGCAAGTTTATCCATTTTTTTATCAACCTGCAGGAGTACATCAGACAGACCTTTCACCACTGTTTGAATATCTTTATTAACTAGATCATATTTTTCTTGGACCATGTCTTTAATCTCCTGCTCAGATTTAGCAACCATGCCTTTAACTTCCTGCTCAGACTTTTTAATTTCTGTCACAATAAAGTTCTTTAAATCCTGGAAGCCATCCTCCTTTGTCTGAGCTTGTGATTGCTGTAGAGGAAGCTGTTCAGACTTATGAGTGGGGGAGCCCCCCCCCTGCTGTTTTAGAATCTGACTTCATTTGTTTAGACATTTTACTATTTCTTTTTCTTTTTCCAGCACAAATTGCTCCAAATCTTGCTAATAATCTCTCCAGGATAGATAAAGTCAATCAGAAAAATCAATAAGTCCAAAATACTTTGTATTCTATCTTCCAATCAAGTCTGTTACTTTGTAAGCAAACTAATTTCGCTTTCAGCTGTTCTTTCCGCTGAAAGCAAGCACCATTTCCCTCCCCCCTACCCTTTGTCCTAAACTTTCTCAGGTTCGACTTGTTCAAAATTCTTTAAAAATAATTCGCAGGGCTAGCAGATATATACTTGCATTTGTAGAGGATCCATTCCACCCAGCTATTTATTCTTTCTTTTTGACGCCAAGTACGACGTCTAGTTCTGCAGTTATAGCAGAGTTTCCCCTCCGTCTGGAACTCCTGCGCTTTGAAAAGGGAGCACACCCTGTTGCCTCCCCAGAAGCAAGAAAAGCCTTCCGGGGGTCTCACAGGGGCTCTACCTGTGCAGCGCTAGTTCTTCTCCTAATTCCCCTAATGGATTCGGGGGGTTTCGAGCCAAAAAAACGGCTCTTTGACAGGCGAAGGGGCTGGCGGTCTTAAAGGGACCGTCAGCGAGGATCGTAACTCAACCCAGAAGTCGAGAAATTGCAAACTGTTGTTTGCCCAGAGGATTTCCTTTCATCTCTGGGCCTGGCTAAAAGATATGTCAACCAAGGGGAGCTCACATCCTTCTATGAGGTGCAGAAATTAAATTTAAATCATGAAGATCTAAGGTCCCTTTATGCATCCCATTGAAGAGTTCCTTCTATGCATGGAGAGGGCTACAAAGCTACTTTTCAGGGGGCGGAATCTGGAGGAGTTCCTTTTCATGAATGAAGAAAAGATGACATCCTTCTATCTGGGGTGAAAAAACAAAGCTGAGGTTTTGATAAATTAAGCTTTGTTCTGTAGCCCACCTTCCATATATGAAGGAGAGCCAACCTCCTTCCTTAGCATGCAGAAATGGACCTTATTCTCTTGTTCAATATGCCTAGAAGGGATAGGAGAATGATGCTGTCCTGCAGAATGGTACCACCTGGCTATAGCAACCTTGACTGAATGGGTGTGGAAGAAAAATGGAACAATTCATATGCATTGGTGGGCCTTGTAGTTAGTCGAGGCCTCCCGGCCCATGACAGCTTTGCATACTTCATTGAGCCCTGTAGCCAACCAAGGCCTCCAGGGCCTGGTGGGCTGGGGAACAAGTTAAGCCCTCCCCAGAGCCTCCCCCATCCCTGAGACATCCCTTTGTTCTGCTTAATGACCTGCCTAATTATTTAACAACCACAACTGGGAGAACCAGGGTTGCAATCATTGATCAAATCGGTTATGGGGGTATCTCCTTTAACCACCATTTTGTACAATGACTTAGATTCCAGTCCCAGTTGTGGTTATAAGTGAGGACTACCTGAACCATAAAAACAATGCCACAGTTAATGGACTACGAGCATAAGTTCAAAATGTGTATGACGATATATATTTATTAAGTTGGATACAGACATACAGACATTATCCAAGAACATAATAATAAAAATTTTCAGTCATGAAAAGCGAAGTTAATATTTCTCTTCCTTTCCTCTTTTCTTTGTTTGCAATCGCTCCTACAAATCAAGGTAATTTATCATTCTGTTTTTCTGTGGTTTTATATACCAAGTTGCCTGCCAGTCCACAAGTATATTTTTGTAATGATTTTAAAAGCAAAGGTGAAATAAATATGCGGCACATTCACATCTCAGTTTATACAGTAAAACAATCACTTGGTGGGATTGTGTTATCCCTTCCGTCTACAGCAGTGCCTCGCCCTTGAAAATATCCTAGGAACTGTTTTCAACTCTGACCTTGAGGCAAGTCCCCCAAGGCACAGACACCCCCCACTTTCCCCACAGTTTCCATCCTAATTGCTTTTTCCAGAGAAAAACTTTGATCTCTGACTGAAAAGAGATCTGACTGACTGAAAAGTCAGTGTTAGATACTGAGTGAAGTCGAAGAAGCAAAGGCTTCACTCAGGTCCGCCGCTGGTGGGAAGAATAGTTTAAAGTGATTGGTCGAGCCACCTGGCAGGTCCTATAAAGGGAGCAGGCTGCCAGGCAAGTGTGTTAGAGTTATATATCCAATAAAAAGCTGAAGTCAGATGGTTGCTCTCTACCTCTTCAATCAATGCACTATCTAACAGTCAGAGATCTACATTTTATTTTGAAAAAAAGAGTTAGGGTAGAGATTGGGGGGGGGAAGGGGGGTGCGTCTGAACCTTGGGACATGTGATAGGACTTGGAGAAAAGGGGTTCGACCACCATTAAGAACTTGCAGTCTACAGGGCAAAACCTCCAAAAGGTGAGTCAGAACTGTGATCTGGATGTTACCCTTATCTGATGTTAGTTGAGCAGAGCCATGTTTTTTTTTAATTATTTTTTTAATTTAAATTTTTATACCACCCTTCTCCTACTGGAGTCAGGGCAGTGCACAGCCAGAAATAAAAAACATTCCAATACAAAATTTAAAAATTTAAAAGAATTATAAACTTTGGCCGAAAATTTAAAAACCTGCCAACTAAAACCCATTAGACAATTTAAAATCTAATATCTCAGAAAGGTGTGTGTGTGGGGGGGGTTACGCCAGCCCTACTTGATGGAAAAGAAAAGTTTTTAGGGCACAGTGAAAAACACAGAGATCTGATATCCTCCGTATCTCCGGGGGCAAATCATTCCAGAAGGCAGGTGCTGCCACAGAGAAGGCCCTCCCCCTGGGGGTCGCCAGCCTGAGGAGTCCCTCTCTCTGGGAGCATACTGGCCGGTGGGAGGCTATTGGCAGCAGAAGGCAGTCCCACAAATACCCAGGTCTGATGCCATGGAGCGCTTTAAAGGTGGTAACCAACACCTTGAAGCACACCTGGAAGTCCACTGGGAGCCAATGCAGCTCATGCAGGAGAGGTGTCACATGGGAGCGCCCCCTCGCTCCCATAATCCCCTGCGTGGTCGCATTCTGCACCAGCTGGAGCCTCCGGCTGCACCTCAAGGGGAGCCCCATGTAGAGAGCATTGCAGTAGTCCAGGCGGGAAGTGACGAGTGCCTGAGTGACTGTGCGTAAGGAGTCCCGATCCAGAAAGGGACGCAACTGGCGAATCAGATGAACCTGATGAAAAGCCTCCCTGGCCACGGCTGTCATATGCTCTTCTAAAGACAGCCGTGCATCCAGGAGGACACCCAAGTTGCGAGCCCTCTCTGTGGGGGCCAGTAACTTGCCCCCAATAGCCAGCGATGGTGCCAGCTGGCTATATTGGGACACTGGAAGCCATAGCCACTCAGTCTTGGAAGGGTTGAGTTGAAGCCTGTTACTCCCCATCCAGATCCACATGGCCTCCAGGCACCAGGACATCACTTCAAGGGCATCGTTGGGATGGCCTGGGGTGGAAATGTACAGCTGAGTGTCATCAGCGAACTGATGAAATTCCATCCCAAAGCCACGGATGATCTCACCCAGTGGCTTCACATAAATGTTGAACAGAAGGGGCGAGAGGACCGATCCTTGCGGCACCCCACAAACAAGGCGCCTCGGGGTCAACCTCTGCCCCCTGCCGACACCGCCTGCATCCAGTCGGAGAGATAGGAGGAGAACCACCGTAGAACGGTGCCCCCTACTCCTAACCCCTCCAACCGGCGCAGCATGATACCATGGTTGATGGTATCAAAAGCCACTGAGAGAGCTAATAGGACCAGGATAGAAGAACAACCCCTATCCCAAGCCCTCCAGAGATCATCCACCAACGCGACCAATGCCGTTTCCATGCTGTGCCCAGGCCTGAAGCCGGACTGGCATGGATCCAGATAGACAGCTTCATCCAGGTACCCTGGAAGCTGTCGCACCACCACACGCCACGAAGGGAAGGTTGGAGACCGGACGATAATTAGCCAAAACAGCCAGATCCAGAGCGGGCTTGTTGAGGAGGGGCCTCACCACCGCCTCTTTCAAGGCAGAAGGCAAGACACCCTCACCCAAGGAAGCGTTGATAATCCCCTGGAGCCAGCCTCGCGTATCCTCCCGGGAGGCCAATACCAACCAGGAGGGACATGGGTCCAATAAACATGTGGCCGTGTTCAGCCACCCCAGTATCCTGTCCAAGTCCTCGGGAGCAACAGGGTCGAACTCCTCCCAAATGACATTCTCAAGACCGGCCTCCATCATCCCGTCTGTACCTACCCAGTCAGAGACCTTCCCGAATCTGAGTGATTTTATCATGCAGATACTGAACAAAATTCTCAGCACGACCCTGCAAGGGATCCTCCCGCGCTCCCGGATGGAGGAGGGAGTGGGTCATCCTAAACAGGGCAGCTGGGCGGTTATCTGCCGACGCGATAAGAGCGGAAAACTAGTTAAATTTTGCCGCTTTTATCGCCACTAGGTAGGTCTTATTGTGAGCTCTTACCCGTGTTCGGTCGGATTCGGAACGACTAGACCTCCAACTGCTCTCTAGGCGTCTTTTCCGGCGCTTCATTTCCCTCAGCTCCTCAGAGAACCAAGAAGCCAAGTAGACTCGGTGACAGGTCAGAGGCCACAAAGGCACGACTCGGTCCAAAGTGCCAGCGGCCGCTCTATCCCAGGCGGCCACCAGCTCCTCAGCCGAGTCATGAGTCAGAGCCTCAGGAAATGGCCCAAGCTCCATCTGGAACCTATCAGAATCCATCAGGTGCCTGGGGCAGAACCATCTGGTCTGTTCCGCCTCCCTGTGGCAGGGTGTGGTGGTTAGAAAGTCAAGCCTAAGGAGGGAATGATCCAACCATGACAAGGGCTCAATTGCTACTGCCCCTATCTCAAGATCATTCGTCCACTGCCCAGAGACAAAAATCAAGTCTAGAGTGTGTCCTCCCGTGTGAGTGGGTCCATGAATTAGCTGGGTCAGGTCCATGGCCATCATGGAAGCCATGAACTCCCGAGCCACCTCAGACGCTTTGCCGACAGATGGCAGGTTGAAGTCCCCCATGACCATAAGCCTGGGGGTCTCCACCGCCACCTCGTTAATCACGTTGAGTAGCTCGAGCAGGGCAGCTAACAAGTGGCAGTGAGCCTGGTATGTAATCAGCAAGCCCATCTGCCTCCCTTGTCCCCACTTCACCAGGACAGACTCATATCCAGCTATCTGAGGTACAATGGCCTCCCTTGGGGCGAGATTCTCCTTTACAAGAACCGCCACCCCCCTTCCCTCCCCTGGGCTCTCGGCTGATGGAATGCATAGAAACCCGGTGGGCACATCTCAACGAGGGGACCCCCCCTCCTGGCCCAACCAGGTCTCTGTTATACCTACCAGGTCCGCACCCCCCTCCTGAGCCAGATCACAAATGAGGGGGGCTTTATTTACCACAGACCTGGCATTGCACAACATCAACTGGAGGCCCCAGGCCTGAGGATCTGAACAACCCAGGGAGTGAGAAGAGCATTGGGGGCCGGAGCACGCAATCACTCGCAAGTAGCAAGTGCGTCCTCCCCTAACACAATATGGGCTCCTGCTCCCGCCATATCTGCCCCTCCCACCCACAATGCCAATGGAAACACCCTCCTCTCTGTAGGAACTAGCCCCCCTGACCCCCGACACCTGTGGGTTGCCCCCCAAACCCACCCCGGGCGTTCATATTACATTTTCCCTCCCACCCCTTAAAAAGCTAATTAAAAACGAATACAAAGAACTTTTAAAATCCCCAATGCCTTCGTGCCACCTCTCAGGATCCCAGGACCCGTCTTTGAGGTACTTTTTGGCAAGGCCAGTAGGCCACTTCCAGGAATGGGGGGCATTTCTCAAAACCCATAAGTCTGATCTTGCATACAGTCGTGGCGCCATAGGCAGCCATGGAAGAGGATGCGAAAAATGGCAAACAAGAGATGTTGATAGTGGACTGGGAACTGGTCAAAAGTCTCCCAAACATAGGGAACCTCCTCGCCCAGGTTCCTCCTCCCCTCACAACACCTGGGTGAGGCATAGTTGGTAACTACCATCGTCCTCACACCACGAAGGCATCCTGAACTTCAACTGGGAGTTCTGTCCGGTGGTATTCTTGACTACTGCAGAGCTCCCATCCCTGCATGGTCAGTTCGATGTCATAGAACTGCCACTGCCCTCTCACAGCAGTGGGAATCCCTGCACAGGACAAGCCAGTTCCATGGAGGAGGTAAAACCAACGCCCTCACAGCCATCCAGGTCTGAGTTTCAGCTCGCTGGTTCTGGGCGGGGTCCCCAGATGGAATAAATGGGACCCAGGGTTCAACAGGTTGGTTTGTTACTATACATCACCCAATGCCAATCTTCCACACTTAGATTTGTGGGTGTATATCAGGGGTAAAATGCACTTACCTTCACTACCAGATCAGAAATTTGAGTGTGCGCGCCACTTCTGTACATATGCAGAGCCTTTTGTGCATGCAGGGGGTCAAAAATGGGACATGATGACGTCCCGGTGGGTGGGCGGAGCCTCCCACCACCGGCCCTACCAACTCGCGCAAGCTGGATAGATCCAGACGGATTTCACCACTAGTGCATATCTGCCATAATACTTTCTGGGTGTGGTGAGATTTTTAATATAACCAGTTGAAGGTTCCATCTTGGAGAAGACTGATGTAGATCTACTTTCTTTTTATAAATAATTTAAATCCAAATGGTCATCATGTTTCCCAGCTAATGAGACAATGAAAACTGCCGTTCTCTTAGCCTTGAGAGATAGATAGCATGCCCAGATTCCACTTTATAAAGTTACATTCACAAAATCTTGCAATCTGAAAGTACATTTCCCCTCCCACACCTCCAATCTCCCATTATAGCCCCAGAGCAGGGGTGAAATGCTCCTGGTTCAGATGCTCCCGCGATGGAGGCGGGTGGTTCGGAGAACCAGTAGCAAAAATCCTTGTGCCCCCCCCCATGCCCAGCTGAGCTGCGTGATCATCTGTTTTTTTAACTTTTAAAACCATTTTTTCTACAACCTCTTCAGCTGAAAAAATGCTTTTAAAATTTTTTTTAAAAAGCCTCTGATGATCGCACGGCTCAGCTGGGATCATCAGAGGCTTTTAAAAACCTTTTTTAAAAAAAGCCTTTTAAAAGCCTTTTAAAAAAGCCTTTTTGCTTTTAGAAAAAAAAATGCCTTTAAAAACCTCTGGCAATCCCAGCTGAGTTGCCTGATCGTCAGAGGCTCCTGAAAGCATTTTTTTCAGGAACCTCTTTGGCTGAAGATGTTGTAGGGGGAAAAATGCCTTTAAAAGCCT
Source organism: Ptyas mucosa (assembly GCA_012654045.1). Classification (NCBI taxonomy): domain Eukaryota; kingdom Metazoa; phylum Chordata; class Lepidosauria; order Squamata; family Colubridae; genus Ptyas; species Ptyas mucosa. Next base: position 1,424 of record WNWU01008346.1, on the reverse strand, counting down.
CTGGCAACCCCAGCTGAGTTGCCTGATCGTCAGAGGCTCCTAAAGCATTTTTTCTGCAACCTCTTCAGCCGAAGAGGCTGTAGAAAAAATGCTTTTAAACGTTTTTTTAAAAAAAGGTTGGCCACGCCCATCCAATCACATTACACCCCCGCACCAAGCCATGCCCACAGAACTGGTAGTAACAAATTTTAGATTTCACCCCTGCCCCAGAGACTATGGAGGACCTCTTCTGAGACATTTGCCATGTGCACATTCCTTCTGCAAGTTAAACTGTCTCTTATTTGACTTTTCCCCTGACTGTGGCTCTTCCCCCTGTCTCCCAAGATCATTCCCACGTACCATTAAACACTACTAATCTTTGCAAAAAAAATCAGAAGATTCTGTCAGTAGGCCTCAGATTTTGAGGAGAAAAAGCCATCCTTATTGTTCATTAATCATCTTTCAGTACTGATTGGTTCAAAGAGCAACACACTTACTTGTTATGGAACAGAGAATATAGAAGTACATAGTTGGAAGGGACTTTGGAGGTCTTCTAGTCTAACCCCTTGCTCAAGCAGGGCATCCTATACTATTCTGGACAAATGGCTGTCCAATCTCTTCTTAAAAACCTCCAGTGATAAGGCATCTACAACTTCTGCAGGCAAGTTATTCCATTAATTATAGTTAATTAACAATGTTAATTACTGTTAAATGTTTTTTACATTATAAGGGAATATATTACTGTATATACTCGAATATAAGCAGAGTTTTTCAACACGTTTTTCAGGCTGAAAAAGCCCCCCTCGGCTTATATTCGAGTCACGAAAAAAAATGCCTTTTTAAAAGAAAACAAATGAGTAGACCCCTGTCTGCAAAAATAGAAAAAACAGCCCCTTTCAGCGTCAGTATAGGTTAATTACCATAAGTTGATTTGAAGAGCCTCCCGACTCTCAGCTGATTTGCTCTCAGCTGTTTTACCGCTCTGTTGCTAGCTAGCTGCAAAGAGGTAAATTGCTGGAGCATTTTCCCTCCCCCTCCCAGCTATGCTAAAAAAGCGAAAGTGAAACTAAAGCAGGGTCTTTGCTGCAACGTGACAAAATGAGGCAGAGAGAGATTTCTTTTTCTTTTTCTTTTGCTTGTAACGTTGGAAAGGCAGATTTCTTTTTCCTCATCAAAAAAAAAGGTGCAAACAATGGGAAATTCATGGCAAATGGCAAAAGAGGAGAGTTCAAGATTTTAAAACACAAAAGAAAAAGCTCTATTTAACTAGGGAATTGTAATAATTGAGATACTATTAATTGTATATTGTGTTGAAAGCAGAAATGGTTAAGTTGTGGTTTGGAAGAATATATGGGGGAAATTATTTGGTTTATTATTATTGGTAAATATAATTACCAGTAATTGATTTGTAAGAAATTGGATTGCATGGAAATAATTGGAATATT